>PVKS010005485.1:0-84742 GCA_004027875.1 Aplodontia rufa | reverse complement strand
GGGGCTGTACCAGTCTGCAGCTCCACCAACAGTGTGTTAGTGTGCCTATCTCTCCACAGCCCCTCCAGCATCTATTGTTGTTTATTTTTTTCATCTTTGCCATTCTGACTGGTGTAAGGTGATATCTTAATGTGGTTTTCATTTGCATTTCTCTGATTACTAGTGATTTAGAGCACTTTCTCATGTATTCATTGGCTTGATCAATGTCCTCTGGTGAGAAGTCACTATTTAGCTCTTTGGCCCATTTATCAATTGGGCTGTTGGTGTTTTTGTAGTTGACATTTTTCAGGATTTTATAGATTCTGGATATGAGACCCTTGTCTGAGGTTTTATGGTTCAAAGATCTCAGGGTCCTATGCCTCTTTGCAGGATCCTTACATTGGTACGAGTGAGACCTGATAGGGTTAGCTATATCTCTGAAATTTTTAGGTTCAGACCACTGGAATGGTTTATAGACCTGCCTGGCCCATGATTCCCAGAGATGAGGAATGCTTTTAAATCTATTGCTGGAACTTTCTGATTTCTTCTCATGCTCTTAATTTTATATGCACTGTTTTCTAGGTCAAGGTTTCTTAGTTTTGTTACTGTTGATATCTTGGACTTGATAATTGTGGAGTGTTTAAAGGGAATTATGTTTAACTGCATCCTTCACATCTGTCCATTAGATGCCAATCGTAACTTCCCATTCCCAAATGGTGACTACTTAAAAATGACTTGAGATATTGCCAAGTCTCCTAGAGGCAAAATTTGCTACCAGTTGAGAATCACTGTTATGAAGTCAGAAAAAACAATCTTGTGTATAATCTTTGAATCACATTTTCATTTTGGGGACTTACTGCTATAGCAAAATGACTTTTCCACAACTTACCCTCTACTTGCCCTTCATTCTGTTCTACTTTAATTTGGATAATCATGATCTCCCACATGCAGTTGGTTACTAAGTCCTCTTTGCCCAGGGCAAAGAGATGATTATCTTCCAGATCTCATGTAGAGGGTCTGTTTCCTAGAACTATTTCTAGTACCAATTTCTTTATCAGTTAACATCCCAGCAGGAAACAGATGTTACACTCAACTTGAGCAATTTGACAACAGGTTTATTAAGGGACTATTTACATAGATGTGGACAGAATGTAGGAAACAGAGAATGGAGAGTACAGTATTCTTGAATTAGTAATGGGGACTCCATTCCCACTTCCAGGCCTGAATAAGCAGAGGAAGAAGGAAAGGGAGAATTTCCAGATCCTCAGAACCAACATAGGGAGATAGAGAAAGTGAGTAGGTTTATATATTGGCTGAGGCCCCCTGCCAGCAGCTCTTCTATAGTGTGGGAGGGAACCTGGGAAAACACCTTTCTGCTAATTGCCCCAATAGGCAGAGCCGAACTACAAGGAAGGGTGAAAGGAAGCCACTTAACCAAGGTATAATTAATGGCTTGGCCTTCTGGGACATATATAACAGGGTAGAGAAAGATGAAGACTGGATCTCGGGGATTGAAATGAAGACATGCAGCCCAAAAATTCTGTTTCCCACACTGGGAAGGAATATTACAAAGAGATATTATAACAAGTATTTCTCTAGTATCATATGTCATATAAACCTATTTAGTATGGTTTATATTATATTACATGTATAATCACACTTGCACACACATGTGAACTTTCCTTTTTTATATTTTCTAAGTCAGTAAGGCTAAATTTCCAATTTGGTCAAGGTAAAATTTGGTTCTGAAGTTTTCCTTAGTTCTAAAATCATACCACCATGTTGATTCTACCTCTGGAATAGCCCTTGAATCCATTTCCCAGAAATTGGCATTGTTCAACCAAGTTCTTTCTGCTAGATGATTCAAAAAGCCTGATACTTCACATTCACACTTTCCTCTTTTTTAAAATTAAATTTTTATTAGTTAATATTTTAATCATATTTGTTTTGGGGGCATAGTGTGATAATTCAATATATGCATATAATGTGTAATGATAAAATCTGGGTAGTTAGCACTTCCATCTCAAACTTTAAAAAGTTTGATTAACATGTAATAATTGTACATATTTATGAGGTACAATGGGATATTTCTGTACGTGTATGCAATATGTCCTAACAAAAATCAGGGTAATTTACTTTCCATCTCCTTATCCTTAATCTGTGTTTGGAGCTTTTGAGCTCTTCTCTTCCAGTTATTCATAAAATCTAGAATATCAATCACAGCCACCCAGCTGTGCTGTAGAGCATGAGCACTTAACCACTTCTGTGTTTGGGTACTTGTTATTCAGTCTCCTTCTGTTTCACTCCTTCCCACCCTTCTCAGCTAGGCTTCCTTCTTTCTAACTTGTTCTCTTTGTTACCAAAAACTTTTATCCTAAAACAAAATCTGATAATGCAAATTAATTGAATGAATGGTTTTCAGTGTTCTCGGTTACCTCTAAACAAAGGTTATTACAGCTACCATGGCTTGAAAAAAACTCCTGCTTTCAATCTATTTGGCTATCATGGTCTCCTAAAATTTTGCGTACATATCCCATGGGATACATTTAACAAATCAATATCTTCTTGATCATTTCATGCCCTATACTTGTGTATGCATATCATTCTAACTAGAATAAACCATTCCCTACTCCACAACCACCTCCCATGCATCTCATGAAAAAATAAGTATAGTTTACTTTTCAGAAGTCAACTCAACTATCAACCTTCAGTGCAATTCTTACCAAGCCATTCAGGCAGATTTAGTGCTAGGAAATAGAGTTCTTATAAGCACTAAAAATACTCAACACTGTTTTTTAGATATTTTATTGTGATAAGAGCTCCTAATATGAAATCTTCCCTATTAACAAATTGTCAAGTATGCAATACACTATTTTTGACTATTGGGTAAATCCTATTAATATGAAAAATAATTAAAACAATGTGTCCTTGCTTAGTAAATGTTCGTAGCAGATATGCAATACTGATAGTGATGTGGTATGAAGGCCACTTTCATAAATTAATGGTTAGATAGTAAATGAATAAAACATTTGTAGAAGGGAAAACAAAAGACAATGAATCCAAGTTGTTGACTCAAATAAATTTGTTTTTGAGAATGTATAAGGCCCAATGATATGACATATGATTATTACTCCTGATATTGCTATTGCTCATAATGCTGATTTGCATTTGTTGGGCAATAGCTCTTGATGGGTATTATACTAAGTATCTTATGTATATTATATTGCTCAATCCTTGCAATGATCCTATATAAAGAATATAAATACTTCTGTTTTCTGGATGAGGAAACTGAAGTCTAAGAGGTAAATTAAAATGCAGAAATCTATGGTACTCAGTGAAATGGCACACTTCAGATCACATGTAGGTATCTCTGACCTGGGTCTATGTTTGTGACAGTGACAAAGAGCTCTCACAAAATTTATTGCAGCAATAATTATCCTTTCAGAATATTAGGAAAACCATTGATAGAAGTGCATTTTTACAAATCATATTATCACTATACTATGAAATATGCAGCCAGTAAGATAGCAATCTAGAAGATATTTCAATAATGAGAAATACTAATTATATAAATTTGAATAAAAATATTTAAAAAGTTTATACCAGAAGTGAAATAAGCTAGTCAGAGAAAGACAAATACCTTATGACTTCACTCACATATGGAATATAAATGAGCTGTTTCATGGAAGAAGAAAGTAAAACAGTGATTATCAGAGACTGGGGAAGGGGAGGGAGAGGTCAATCAGCAGGTACAAGTTATAGATCAATAGGAAGAAGAAGTTCTGGTATTCTGTCATATAGCAGGGTGTCTATTGTTAATAATATTGTATTTAATATTTCAAAATTGTAAGCAGAGATTTTGAAGGTTCTCACCACAAAGAGATGATAAATGTGTGAATACTCTGGTTTGAGTACGGTATACACATGGTATACATGTATCAAACCATCATGCCATGTTTCATAAATACCTATAATAATTATGTGTAAGTTAAAATAAAAGAGGATATATCACATTATCTACATATCTATCTTAAATAAACATACATTTAATTCCTTTTTTGTATTGTGGAATCATGGATAATTTTTCTTTCTTATTTATTCTTTAATTTCTAAGACACCAATATGGATCAAGTGTTATTTTAAAAATAAGAATGAAATTCATTTAAAAAGGAAGATCAAAGTCTGAAACGTACAACAGAATATAGGGAAACAGGACATGAAAGATAGGTGAGTACTAGGGCACACCAGTGATACTCACCCCTGGGTTGCATTGGAAACACTTTCAGGGCTAGTTAAGAGATGGATTACTGGATCCCCAAACATAGATTTTTATATAGTAGAACTAAGAAGAACCCAGAGAATTCATGTTTATAATTGAGTTCTGTGGTGAATTGGAGGATACTCTTTGAGAACCATTAATTTAGGCACAATGCTTACCAGGCTCCTTCCTGGCAGTAGAATTTATGGTAACTTCCTGAGATTTTCCTTCCTTTCCTTCCACACATATCCCAACATCCTTCAATTTTTCAATTTCTTCTTGGTCTGTTTCCTACTTTTCTCCAGTGAAGTAAAATCTCTATTAACTTCCTAAGAATGATTAGAAAGGAGAGATATGAGGTCTTATTTTTTCCTCCTCTCCTCTTCCCTTTCTTCTTCTTTTCTTCAATTTGAACTCATTGCTGCATTGTTTTTGGACTTTAAAATGATGCTGAAAAGTCAAAGGCCCTAGTGATTTCCAGTCCTTGGTAAGGTAATATCATTTCCTTTCTGGAAGCTTTATGATTTATTCATTAAACTTCATGTTCTGATAGTCCATAATCATGATCTTTCATGTGGGTCTGTTTTCATTATTTTTTCAATCTGGTAAAGTTCTTGAATAACTTTTGAGATTTTTATGACAATTATATTGAATGTATAAATTAATTTTAGTAGTATAGTCATCTTTACATTATTTTGTTTTAAAATCATGAACATGAAATAATTCTCTCTTGTTTTTAGATCTTATTTGATGTTTTGCAATAAAATATTTTTTATTTTCTTCTTGAACAGCTTTAGCATATATTCCTAAGTGCTTGGTGTTCCTAAATATTCCCTTATTTCATATTGGGAATGTATCTTCTTAAAAGCAAATCTTAAAATTGGATATTTGCTGATACATAGACAAAGTATTAAATTTTGTGTATTAATCCTTATATTGCCTATTATTGGTTACTGGTAAGTTCTTTAATTTTCATTTCCTGTGGAGTCTCTTAAACTTTATTTGTAATCAACCATGTTATTAGTTATTATCTGTGAACAGCAATTTTGCTTTTCTCTTTAAAATTATAAACCTCATATTCTTTTTCATACAATTTTTATGCATGACTAAGCACTGATAGCAGGTATCCTAGTATTGTCCTTGACTAAGCAAATGCTTCAACCACTGGAATATTTAATAGCTAATTGCCAGGAGTCTTTGGTAGATACCTTATCAAATTCAAAACTTTCACTTTGATCCTTAGTTTGCTGAGGTTTTCTCTTATCACATAAGAGTGTGTCATAATTGTCACATTGTTCAATGCTTTTGCTGCATCTGTTACACTGAAATACAGTTTCCCCGTATAATATCTGTTAACAAAATGAGTTATGTTGTTTTTCTGATGTAGACTCTCCTGGCTATATTGGGATCAATCCTTGCTCTTGGTCCTCCATTCCCCTTGTGGACTCAGGTTTGCATCTTTTGGATCAACCCTTAATGGGCTTTTAACAAAATCTCTTCCTTTCTCCCTTTTAGCACTTGAAACCCTCAGGACTAATTCCCATTTGCCCTCTATATGTGATTATCCCTGTGACCACATGAAGCCTAAATCTTCTAGATAATTGCCTATCACTCATACTCTTCCATGATCAAGAGTCAATAAAATACTCTTCAGCTTCAGCTTCCTCCTTTGACTTCTTGATGTAACTGCATGCCCTCTTACCTGGAAGATGTTTCTTTCCCACTCCTACAAGTGACCCTTGAGTTAAGGAAGGTGACTGTGGAAGATTGTGTTTTCTAGAGATGACCACATGGTGAGGAATCCTGTCCTGTATGCTCTACTTACAATAAGATGTTGGTACTCCTTCTTTGAGCTGTGGGGTCTGCTTCCTTCCCTTGAAATTTGAAGGACCATTATAACTGCTCACTGTGGCATGGGTATTGCCTCATGACTTCTAAGGCTAGGCAAGAAAAGGCAAAATAACTTTCACTTAGCTGTTTCTATTTTTAGGGAGCTTACCCTGGGAACCCAGCTATCAGGTTGTGAGGAAGGTCAGGCCATGTGTACAGCCATGTGTGGGTGTTGCAGTTGGCTCATTGCTATACTCACACATATTAGCCAGTACCAGAAAGTGAATGCACCTTCAGATTATTCCAGCTCCCAAGGGTTTGTGTTTTCTAGATGGGGCTCCTTCCCTAGGGATAAGCTGTCCCTATTGTGCCTTGTCTGAATTCCTGATGCATAGAAACTGTGAGAGAAAATAAATGATTATTGCTGTTTTACATTTTCAGTTAATTTGTTATGCAACAATAAATAATAGAAGCCCATAATGTTTCCCATTACTGGTTCTAAATCATTATCCCAATCTCCTCCAATACAAAATTCTTTACAACTCGTGTTCTTAGACTATATCATGCATTACTTTTCATTCTTGCTTCTCCTCACCCCTTGGATATTAGATCCTTGATTGTCATTTTCTATTCTAACATTTCATGATTCATACTTCTTGGTTATATCAATATAAATTCATTAAAAATGTTTCCAAAACCGTGGTGACTCCTCTTTTGTATTTCCAATGATCTTGCCCGCCATCAATGTCAACCACCTAGGTTTTTACCTGCAATGTTGTCATTCATGATCTGAAACTCATTTATAACCTCAATTTCAAATGTTCCATTCTCTTACCACCATCTAAAGTCATCCCCATTTGCCGTCTCTATTCCAACTTCATTCATTCTACAGACCATTGATAAATTGGCCTACAACCCTGCCTTTGTCCTTCATACCCAATTTAAGCCTCACTTCATTCTCTCCTTGCTTACAGTCTCTAGTCTGTTACTGTCCTCATTATCATATCTGCTGCCACTCTTTTTCTTTATTCCTGGCAGAGTATTTCAACTGGCTAATTCCAGTTTTCCATGTATTTTCCACCTGCACGCAAGGAGAGAAAAATATACAATTCTATTGACTGGTCTGTCCTTCAATTCATGACAATATACTTAGAAAAGTTTTGGTAACATAATATCACATATCCTTAGCTTTTTCAGACTCTCACTGTCCTGAAGTCTCCTTTTAATCTCCAAAAACTCCTTCTTGCTTTTCATTCTCAAGTGATGCTTTTTAAAATTTCCAATCTCTATAAGAAAATATAAATATTAAATGAAAACTTTCACAGCTCCCATCAATCTACCTGTGTGTGTACACATATTCTGCCTTGTCTTCTTTACAATGATTCTTTTTGGTCCTGAAGTCAGTTTTACTTGTGTAGTGACTTATTCTCTTTCCATTCAAGCACACTCTTGAATCATCTCTTTTGTGTCACTACATCTCTCTCTCTGTTCTATAATTTCTATCATCATACATTTATATGTAAAAAAGAAAATCTTCATTTTTCCTCTCTTGACTCCATGTTCCTCTCCAGGTGTCTTATGTCTCAGCCCATTTTAGAAAACTTTCTTGAAAATATTTCCTGTGCTTCTTTTCTATTTTATGTTCTCTCATTTTTTCATAATTCCATTGCAGTAAACTGCCACTGCTGCCATTCTACCATGACCTGAGTAATGTCATCTGTGATCTCCATGTGACCAACTCCAGTGACGATTATTTCACAGTACCCATCTTTGTACATGTAACAACTCACTCTCCTTTCCTTGTTTAAATAAGTTCTTCGGCTTCTGGGAATCATTTAAAATAATGCTCCATGCCAAGCTGCTTCTGCTACTGTAGAATCTAATGGAAGAAAGTACTGTCAATACCTCTAGGGAATTATTAATGAAAAGTCATTCTTCATGAATAATTATTTTCTTTATTCATGCAAATGGAGGAGATGAACAGGCATAAATTATTTTTGCTTCCTCTAATACTCCTTTTCTTCCACTTGTACATTTTATTTAGAAATTCTTTGTTTTTAAATTCTCCCATTTATTTTAGTTCTAAGGAACTTTGTCATCAGCAAAGTTTATTTTTGCTTTATCCTTGCTATTTTGTTTTGTTTGATGAGAATTTAAAGTGCATAAGTCATAGATGGCAGTTTCTAATTGAACAGTATAAAAGGATCTGTCCTTAAAGTGTGACTAGCTTTGGGTGGACAGAATGATCTACTGTACAGCAGTTACCTGGCTCTGGTATTTATTTACACATGCCACATCTCTTTCTATGAAAAATTTATGGCATTTTACAAAGAAAACTAAAATCCAAGGAGATAATAAATGTTAAAAGTAGAAGTAACATTAAAGATAATATACCAAAGGTAGAGACATAAAATGAGGCAAAGTTGCATGAACTGGGTAGGCCACTAACATTTTAGCAAACAAAGCAAAATGGAAAAACTTGTCAATTACATAATTCTGTGTCCATCCATGAACAAAAAATAAACTAAATTTTCAGAAGGTTTACCACTAATTTTTTATGAGCACCAAAGAGGGCTTCCTCTCAGGGGTAATTACTACATGTTGAACATAAAATAATAGTTGACAGCATCATTTATATGAGCTCTATTAATGTGTTCACAGCTTCTTCATTCTTTCATGCTAACACTCAAAATGTATGTGCCGTCACACAAAAGTGAACTAGAATAAGCATAGGAATTCTTGTATGCAGTATGACATGGTCCAGACATCCAGTTCTCTGATTTCCTTTCACTTAGAGATGAAGACTTATCTTCAGGGAACGATGGGACTCCTTCTCCTGAAGTGTGGATTATCCCAACAAAGCTTTTGGTGAATGAGCTCAAGGTTATATGCCCTCACTTTTGTATGGCTTGGGAAGACCTTGTCTATATTTCTTCTCAATGCTCCAGTCCATGCTACACAGCAGATGATGGCTTGTGGGTAGAATTGATGTTCTCTTAAGAAAACATGAGATTAATAAGGCACCTGCTTAAATGGTAATACATTGTCAACCATTTCAACATGTCTGTCTTGTATACATGGGTGTAGTGTTCAGCAAGGTCATCTGTGATCTCAGTGTGACCAGTTCCAGTGATGAGTATTTCACAGGAAACCAGAATGACACCAGGGAACCTGGCTCATTGAGTAAGGGATGAAAATTACAGGTGTGTTAAGACACATGTTTAAGCCAAGGAATTTAATATCTGATAATGTCCACATTAGAACAGAAGGTGCATAACAAGTTAAATATTTATTGTACAAGTGCAAGATTATAATTTTATGAAAACTCAGGATGTTTTAGGGCATTAAGAATGGCTCCAAATTAAAACTGGGTTCCTCTTCTGTCTGTGAGTTTAAAAGTGTCCCAAATGTTTCCAAAATCTCATGTTCCCTTTCTATTTTCAGATCCTTGTAAAGAAGTTGTTGCTGATGTGTATTTGTAATGCTTGAGTCTTTTAGGTCCTTGTTCAATTAAACAAATCACCAGTGCGTAACGAACAGCCTCCAATCCCATAAAATCACTCCTGCCTTGTTAAAATCTTATTTGTTATAGGAACTCTTCAAAACATAAGGTGCCTCCAAGGAAAAATTATTACTACTCATATTGCAACAGGAAATAACACTCCCTATAAATCAATACCAGGAGGATGGTTATTATTAAAAAGGGATTCACAGGTCAATTGCTAATTTCCAGTTGACATCATAATTCAGTAAGACATACCATGCCTTTAGTGCGGCTAGTGATCACATTTAGTAAGAGCAGGGGTTATTTTTGTCAGGGTCTGTTAGGAGTAATTTGCAATAGAAATAGGTTTCAGATAGGAGTGTGTATGTGTGTGTGTGTGCGCGCGCGTGTTTAGAAATGGAATTGAATTTGACCTATGGGAGAATTAGTGGCAAGCCAAGTTCAGTTGAAAGCATGCTTCTCCAAAGGAAGCTGGGCCTCCTGATCTTAGTAAAATCTAGGGAAGAATGCAAAGAGGGCTGAAGTCTGTGGTTCAAGTTTCTGGCCTTAGGAGTTTAGGATGAGTCACATAGTAGCCCACCACTTTTGTGCTCTGGACCAGTGCTTCACAGACTAATGTGGTCAGTCTCCTGGGAGGTCTGGTTAAAATGCAGATTTTAATTCAGGGCTGCTGAGATTCTGCAAAACCAACAAACTCCCAGGTGACAAATATGCTACAAATCCAAGGAACACATTTTGAGTAGAAAGGCTCCTGTCTATTCATCTCATTTTCATTCAGGACAGTCATATTCTTTGTGTACAGGAGTTACCATGGTGTAAGAGAACATCATTAAGAAGGTATGATGCTGCCTACTTTTATTGTTTGTTGTTTTATTTCCTAGATAAGGCATAGTAATTCTTAATCTAGGGGAATTATACATATGTAGATGAGGAAGCAGGGAGGAGAGAGGCAGAGGACAAGGGAGAGGAAAGAAGATAGGGAGGGATCTAGGGAGACAATCAACAATGTAACATAGTCTTTATTTTCTCAGAGAAGACAAATGATACTTATATAATCATTTAATTTAATCATTCAATTCTGAAAAAATTCATAATCTTTTATATATATATATACATTTGTAACTGTTATGGGGGCAATATAGAAGAATCAAAAGACTGAGGTGTGAGCAATGTGGGGATGACTCTGGATTGCATAGCATATTGTTACATTATATGCATTTCTGTTTATATAATAACTCAACAGCTTAAAAAATTAATAAGAGTTGGGGGGAGGACTGCAAGATGGCAACTTGAAGACAGATGCCTTCCCCCGGCAGCTCTGAATCTGGATGGGAAAATCCCCAGTTTATTTCCAGATTTTTGAGGGTTCACCTGGCAAATAAGAGAGAAGAATCTCTTCAGACATGAGGAATCAAACTCGAAGAGGTTCACATAATCCCAAAACTCCCCTCGTAAGAGGGCTATGGCCAGGGATCAGGATGAAAATCTAGAACAATCTATCAATGAGCTGATAACAAAAAGGAACAATGACTTAAAAGAAGAGATAATGAAAGGAATAACTGAGAAATCTCAAGAATTAAAAGACTCAATCATTAAAGAAATAGATTCTCTCAAAAAGGAAGTTACAGACCTCAAATCTGCAGTCAATGACATGAGAGGGATGCAAAAATTCAATAATAGACTAACTTCAGTAGAAAATAGAACCTCTGTTATTGAAGAAAGAACTTCCAATAACGAAGACAGGTTGATCAAGCTAGAGCTCACCGAAGCAAAAAAGAAAAATAATTAAGAGATCACGACCAGTATTTGAAGAATGACTGGGATGAAATGAGAAGGAACAATCTGAGAGTAATTGGAATACAGGAAGAAATTGAGACACACACCAATGGTATGAGGAATATTCTCAAAGAGAAAGTGAAAGAAAAAATTTCCCACATAAAAATAGAATCTGACATGCTCATCCAGGAAGCTTACAGGACACCTAATGGGCCTAATCAAAAGAGAAACTCACCATGACATATCATATTCAAAATGTACAACAGGGATACCAAGGAAACTATATTAAAAGCAGGATGGGAGAAAAGCCAAATCACATTCAGAGGAAAGCCAATAAGAATTGTCTGTGACTTTTCAACCCCAAACGCTGGAAGCAGGAAGGTCTTGGAATAATATCTTTCAATGTCTAAATGACCACAACATGAGGCCTAGAATTCTATACCCAGCAAAACTCAGCTTCAAATTTGATGGAGAAATAAAAACTTTCTATGATAAAACAAAACTGGCAGAATTTGTCAACAGAAAACCTGCCCTACAAAGAATTCTCCAGACAGAAGAACAAGCAATTGATACCCAACACCCACAAATTGAAGAAATTCAGTGAAAGTATCACCCAGCAAGAACTAACCAAGGCAACCACAGAACTAGCTGAATAAGACACAATGACTACGAATCAATTACACACTTCTATCTTAACACTGAATGTGAATGGTCTAAATGCACCACTCAAAAGACACAGACTTGCAGACTGGATCAAAAAACAGAATCCAACCATATGCTGCTTACAAGAAACTCACCTAACAGGCAAAGACATCCACAGATTAAGGGTGAAAGGATGGAAAAAATCTACCATGCTTATGGCCCAAGAAAACAAGCTGGTGTCACTATACTTATATCCGACAAAGTAAATTTCAAACATAAATCAATCAAAAGAGATAAAGAAGGCCACTACTTAATGCTAAAAGGAACCCTTCAACAGGAAGATATAACCATAGTTAATATTTACTCTCCAAACAACAGTGCACCCAACTATGTGAATAAATTACTTCATGACATCAAACCACTCGTGGATCACAACACAATAATACTGGGAGACTTCGACGCTCCGCTGTCACCATTAGATACATCATCAAAACAAAAAATCAATAAAGAAACCTCCAGCCTAAATAACTCCATAAACCAAATGGACTTAATAGATATATATAGAATTTTCCAACCCAAGTTAGCAGAACACACCTTCTTCTCTGCAGCACTTGGATCCTTTTCCAAAATAGACCATATTCTGGTTCAAAAAGATAATCTCAGCAAATATAAAAAAAATAGACATCATCCTGTGTGTCCTTTCAGACCACAATGCTATGACCCTAGCGATAAACAGCAATAATCATAACAGAAAACACACATATTCATGGACATTGAATAATTTCCTATTAAATGAAGAATGGATCCAAGAAGGCATGAGAGAAGTAATCCAAGCATTCTTGGAAGAGAATGAAAATGAAGACACAACATATCAAAACCTCTTGGACAGCATGAAAGCTTTCCTAAGGTGAAAATTCATAGCACTGAGTGTCCACATTAAAAATGAAGTGAGATCCCAAATAAATAAGCTTAGGCTTCATCTCAAAGCCCTTCAAAAGGAAGACCAATCTAATCTCAAAGCCAGCAGAAGGAAGGAAATAATCAAGATCAGAGCTGAAATCAATGAAATTGAAAACAAAAAAACAATAAAAAGAATTGATGAAACAAAGAGTTGAAATAAACAAGATAGGCCCCTAGCGAATCTAACCAAAAGAAGGAGAAAAATGAAGCAAATCAATAAAATCTCCAATGAAAAGGGAATGATCACCACCGATCCCATGGAAATCCAACAAATTATAAGATAATATTTTGAAAACCTATACTCCTCCAAATTTGATAACTTGGAAGAAATGGATATATTTCTTGACACATACAACATCCCTAAATTGAATCAGGAGGATATTGAATTCCTAAATAGCCCAATCACAGGCACTGAAATCCATATGGCAATTAAAAGACTACCAAAGAAGAAAAGCCCAGGACCTGATAGCTTCTCCGCTGATTTTTACCACACTTTTGAGGAGGAACTAACACCTCTCCTTATTAAGTTATTTCAAGAAATCAAAAAGGAGGGAATGCTCCCATCCACTTTTTATGAAGCAGCCATAACTCTGATACCAAAACCTGACAAGGATACATCAAGAAAAGAAAACTACAGACCAATATCCCTTATGAACTTGGATGCAAAAATCCTTAATAAAGTGCTAGCAAACCGTATTCAAAAACTTATCAAGAAAATAATCCATCATGATCAAGTGGGCTTCATCCCAGGAATGCAGGGGTGATTCAACATATGCAAAACAATTAACGTAATTCACCACTTAAACAGAATCAAGGACAAAAACCATACGATCATCTCAATGGATGCAGAAAAGGCCTTTGATAAAATCCAGCACCCTTTTATTTCAAAACTCTAGAGAAGATGGGGTTCAAAGGACCATTTCTGAACTTTGTTAAGGCTATATATGCTAAACCGTCAGCTAGTATAATACTAAACGGAGAAAAGCTGAAAGCATTTCCACTAAAATCGGGAACAAGACAAGGCTGTCTTCTCTCACCACTTTTATTCAATTTTGTTCTTGAGACCCTAGCTGGAGCAATTAGGCAAGAGAAAGAAATCAAAGGAATAAAAATAGGAAGTGAGGAAGTCAAACTCTCTCTTTATGCTGATGATATGATCCTGTATCTGGAAGATCCAAAAAACTTCATCAGTAAACTCATAAGTAGATTTAGCAAAGTGGCAGGATTCAAGATCAACACGCATAAATCAATAGCTTTCCTATATACAAATAATAATAGGACTGAAGAAGAAGTCAGGAAATCAGTCCCTTTCAAAATATCTTCGAAAAAAAAATAAAATACTTGGGAATTAACCTTACAAAGGAAATCAAAGATCTCTTCAACGAAAACTATCGGTCATTGAAGAATGAAATCCAAGAAGACCTAAGAAGATGGAAAGATATCCCATGCTCTTGGTTAGGCAGAATTAATATAATAAAAATGGCCATTCTACCAAAAGCTTTATATAGATTTAATGCTATCTCTATAAAGATACCTATGTCATTCTTTACAGACATAGAAAAAGCAATTCTCAAATTAATTTGGAACAATAAGAAACCAAGAATTGCCAAAACACTACTAAGCAAGAAAGATGAAAAAGGTGGTTTTGCCATACCAGATTTAAATCTATACCATAGAGCCATAGTAACAAAGACGGCATGGTTCTGGTATCAAGATAGGAAAGAGAACCAGTGGAATAGAATAGAAGACCCTGAAACAAGCCCTCAAATCTTTAAACATCTGATTTTTGACAAAGGGGGGCAAATATTACATGGAGGAATGACAGCCATTTCAACAAACGATGCTGGACAAACTGGTCAGCCACTTGCAGAAAATTCAAATTAGACCCATATCTTTCTCCTTGCATGAGAATCAAATCAAAATGGATCAAGGAGCTAGGAATTAAACCAGCTACCTTGCAAATGATAGAAGACAAACTAGGTCCAACACTTCAGCATTTGGGAGTAGGGAAAGACTTTCTCAACATGTGTCCTAAAGTGAAGGAAGTAAAGTCAAAAATCAGTGAATGGGATGCCATAAAGCTAAAAGCTTTTGTACTGCCAAGGAAACAATCATAAGAGTCAAGAGGTTTCCTATGGAAGTGGAGAGAGTCATGGGCTATGATTCCTCTGACAGGGGTCTCATATCCAGAATCTACAAAATCCTTAAAAATCTCAACTACAAAAATACTAACAGCCCAATTAATAAATGGAGGAAAGAGCTAAATAGAAACTTCTCCTCAGGGGACATAGATTAAGCAAATGAATACATACATGAGAAAGTGCTCTAAATCTATAGTAATCAGAGAAATGCGAATGAAAACCACATTAAGATATCACCTTATGCCAGTCAGAATGGCAAAAATGAAGAAAATAAACAATAATAGATGCTGGAGGGGCTGTGGAAAGATAGGGACACTAAAACACTGTTGGTGGAGCTGCAGACTGGTACAGCCCCTCTGGAAGCAGTGTGGAGAATCCTCAAAAAACTAGGGATGAGCCCACTACAGGACCCTGCTATTCCACTCCTAGGTATCTTTTCAGGGGATTTAGAGTGAGCACATTATAGTGACACAGCAATATCTATGTTCATAGCAGCTCAATTTACTATTGCTAGACTATAGAAACAACCCAGATGTCCCTCACTGGATGAATGAATCCAAAAACTGTGGTACATATATATCATGGAATTTTGCACAGCAATTAGAAACGATGCTATTACAGCCTTTGAAGGTAAATGGATGGCTATGGAAGAAATTATGATGAGTAAAATCAGCTTAACCCAGAGTACCAAGGGTCGAATGTCTCCACTTATCTGTGGAGGTTGGAACTAGACCCTGGCCATTCAGAAAGGTGGTCTATTATCATGTGTTAAAATCAGATAATGTGAAAGGTTATATAGCCTTATACTTTTTTAGAGATATTGTGGGTAAGGGAAGGAAGGGATATGGGTAGGAAATTGGGGGGGGCACTCCTGGGGGTAAATCTAGTATCCAGAAACTATACACATTTTATATTATTTTGGTAAAAATTTGTATGGTTGTTCAAAAATAAAAATTAAAATGAAAATAAATGAAAAAAAATTATTAAGATGGGGCTGAAGTGATGGTTCAGTGGTTACAGCACTTGCCTTACATGCGCAAGTACTCCAGTTCAAACCCCAGCACCACGTACACAACGAAGTATCTGAGCAATGAAGGCTTCATGAAAAACTAAATAAAATTGTTTCTCTCTTTCTCTCTCTCTCTCACACTCCCTCTTTCTTTAAAAAAAATTAAGAAGATAAAGGCAAAAAAAAGAAAGAAATGAACCCTCGTTAACAATTCTTGAGAACTTACTATAAATAACAAGTTATATTCTAATTAAGAACTTCACACTAACGTTACATTTTATTTAATTTTTACAACAATCCCATTATGTAGATTCTATTATATCCCCTAAGTTTATGGAGAAAGATGCTACAAATCTTCCCTGAGCCAAATGGTCAAAGGTTGGGGGGTCTGGATTGATCCCAAAGTGTGGCTGATGAGTTTATTCTCATGGCATATATTCTTGGTGAAAACAGTTTCAGAGATAGGCAGTTTAGACTTCCATTAATTGAATAATCTTGAAAGCATCATATAAGTTTACTTCCTTTCAGGGTTGACTATGTGTTCTACTTATCTGAATATTACTATTTGTTTTATCTTTTTATCATTTCTGGTTTGAAAACATTGTCTACTATAACCTCCCTGATATGTAAACATATATAAATACATATACTTATTTATTTATTTTTGTTGATTCTTAAGTTTATATTTTGAAATAATACTTCCAGAATTTTCAACTTTGATAAATTACCCTTTAAGAAAGATTGAACACTTTAGTTTTCATATTTTTTCCAATTTAAATATAGATTAAATATTTTATATAAATATAAGCATGCAAATATATTTATATAAGTCTAATATTTATTCACATATGAAATTACATCTATTACTTAGAATTTTAATTCTCATTAAATTTTTATTTAGCTTGACCCCAGAAGAAAAACATCTTTATTTGGATTTCTATTTACCTACAATTTAAAAAACACATTTATTACTAGACATAATAAAATATTATGTTATAGAATTTAAGAAACCAAGAGTAATTGAAACTATATTTAACAACTGATGTTTTAGTCTTTGGTGTTCAGATTAATTCAATGTATCCTCTAACAAACACATTTACAAATGTTTATCCCATTAATATTAATTTACTCATTAAAACCAAGACATCAGGCAAACATTTAATATTCTAGGTTATTTTCCTGATAAAGTAAAATTCTAAAAGCAATGGACATTATACTTTAGACATTTTATGGAAATCAATGTTCTGTTAATTATCTAGCTACTTAGAAAACCATCTGGGCTAATAATTTTAAAGACATTGCTTTTATATTTTTAACCAATTTTTTAAAATTTTAAATAATTTAGAAAATGCAATTAAAGGAGCACAGAAGCACTTAATAAAAAGTGTGCACCTGTATTGAGTTGTTAATATAATAAAGTTATTGTGTCTATTGCATATGTTTATGAGAATGAGATAAATTTATATGTGTAAATATCTTAGAAATGTTTCTGACACATTGTGAATATTTAACATTAGCTATCATCATCATATTTTGCTTACCATTTTATTTTACATTAATTTTCAAAGTTATTTTCTATGGTGTTGCAAACAGTCATCCTATACATGAAAGTAATGCTTTGATTATATAACGACTGAACTGATATGGTGATTATGTGTTTCATATTTGGATTTGATTGTTTTGAAATAGACTACCAGAAGTGGTTACAAATGATTTTAGCCTTTATATATTATTAAACTCATTTTAGAGGCATCAGTGATACATATATCTGATTGATATTTATAATCCACATGAACCTTCTTTATTAAATTCCACTATTTTGGGTTCATTTGTTTTTAATTTATCTATGCACAAGCTTTCTCTTTTTGCAAGATCTGAACTATCAGGACACATGGATTGTTTTCTGCCCTTTTGATACCTACCCTGGACTTTAGTGAATTCCCTATCTCCAATCTGTAGTTGCTGCAAAAGCAAAGCCTTTAATGTTGACAGTTTTATCTAGTGAGGTTCTTCTGCTGGACTGAAATGTGATAATTCTTTAGTACCATTTGGCTTCTTGACACTGAAAAGATGGTGGCATAGATGAAAAATCACAGTTCTCAGACTGCTTGGACATTAGAGCTCTTCCTGTCTTCCCATGAGCTAGTCATAAGTGTGTACTTCTCTGTCATTTCACAAGTAGCTGCAACTCAGGGATGGCCTGGTTTCTCTTTCCTGGAAGACACAGCCCTTGTAATCTATGAGCTATGACTTAGAAGGCTGGAGGGTTGCTTTGTTCTGAGTGTGGGAGACTACAGAGAACAATTCTAAATCCAGCTTCTTTGAGGTTGTAATTAACATAAAATCCTTGCAAATTCTGGCAATAAACTAGCTGTCAATCCTAGCTTTTAAAACTGGCATGAATTTCTACTATTCTTCCTAGGTATTATTTTGAAATTTTCTAATGAGACTTCAGTTTAATCTAGGCTCTTACTCAAAACCCTGGGCATTGTACTTTTAGGGAAAACATTTCTAAGAATTCCTAAACACTCTAACAATTTGCAAATTTGCTACTTCTTCGGGTGTCAAAAGGCTATTTTAGTTGGAAAGTGGGGAGGCTTGAATCAACATCAGTTTAACACAAACACTGACTGAGACCCTTAGGAACTATGTGATCATTTTGTTCATAGTTTGAAAAACCACTTGGCCCCAAAGAGTTTTATTATTTGCCATGGTAACACAGGTAGTAAGAGGTTAAACTTGGTATTTCTCATCCCATTGCTCTTCAGTTGTCCATGTGAAGATAATAAAATGATACATTTAATTTTTTATTAGACTTCATAAACTTCTTTACATACATTACCTTATTTGCTTCTTGCAGGCACCACAAAAGATAGGCAGGGCAACACCATGATTTCCACTGACAGATGAGGAAATTGAGGGCCAGAGAGGTTAAGTGGCTCATCACAGACATGCTGCAATGGTGAGCAGTATCATTTTTGTGGAAAGGAGTGTGGGATGGGTAAATGACACCTGCTTAGGAAGCAGCATCTTAGTCCTGTCTTCTTCCATCTTCTATACTGTCTTGGCCATGTCATTTAAATTCCCTGAGGTCTATGTCATTAAATGAGACACCTAAAATGAAACCTACCAGTCACTGTAACCCACAAGTACAAAATCAAAAGAATCATCTGAAGCTTAAGATAATGTGATGAGAGGAGAGTGGGTAAGGCAGGCAAGGGTAGTACTAGTCCAGCAAAAAGTAATCGAAATAAAGTAGAGATGCAACTTTCATTATTATTTATATTTATTTGCTTTTTCAAAACATTTATCTCTACATATAATTGATCAAAGATCTAAGGTACTTGGATTGGTGAAGAATATGTGGAACTTATTGTCTTTCAGATTATATATAACCTTTCTGCATAATATCTGTCACTTCTTTGAAAAGAATTGCCTTAGCAGAGACACTAAAAATAGCCTAAAGTGTGAAGTCCTGAGGCTTGAGGGATGTGTTTTTGTGTTTTAGCAGTAATGACAACTTGTAATATATTGGGGTGTGATCAATAGGGTCTTATTTAAACCAGAGAGTATTTGGGAAGAAGCAGTAAGGGAAGGAGCTGAGATAATAGCATGAGGCCAGGCCTTAGAGACTACCTTTTTTTGTAAATCAGAGCCATTGAAAAGTGCTGAGCAGAATTATACTTTGCATTCACTTTGTGCATTCACAGGTTTTCAACTAAGTTCAACAAGTTGAATGACTTCTTTAAAATTTGAGGCTTCTTGCATTATATAGCTTGTATATTGTTAGAAGTATGTACATATCACTTAATAGGTGCTCACAATAAATCTGGAGATATTACAAAGAATATATATGCTAATACCTTGTGACTATAGTTCGTGAAACATTTTATCATTATATTCTCTGCTGTATATTCTGGGAAGAACAACACTGGATCTAAAATGAACAGAATCATTTCCAATTCTGATTTTGCTAAGAATTTAGTGGTGACACGAGTGGTGTTATCTCTTGTAGTTCTCCTACTAGCAACATAATTAGCATTAGAGATTAAATTATTAGTTAGAGTTTTTTGATGGAATTCTTTCTTATAGTGCTTAATGATTAGTCTCCTACAGCTGTTTTTGTTGTTGTCAAAGCCAAAAGCATATGCCTATCTTTGCAATTTTTTCCCCAATGATATAGCACATGTTCTCAAATTTAGGATAGTGTCCTTTTCCTACCCTTCTGCTCCATGAAAGAGGAAAAAAATGATCAAATTAATATGTAATGAAGTGATGAATCACTGCCTCTATAGTTAGGTTTAATTTTTGAAGCTTGGATAAATCATGTTCATTCATTACCCAAATCACAGAAAATAAAATGCAAGGATGCAGCACAATAGACATATAAAATGATGTGACAATGTTGTCTATTCCAACTATTCTGCTTTTTAAAAATAGGGAACAGGTATGTGTTAGTGCTGAGGAATATGAGAATATGCACAGTTGCTGCCAACTTAAAAATTTTAGGCATTCTTATCTTAGGACATTGAAATATGCTAAGCATGTTAGCCTTATCCATAAATATCATTTAACCAAATGCACACATAAAATAGATCCCTTAAGAAAAATCCTGCATGAGGTACTAGGGAAACCAATGTTGCAACTGATACTTTCTGATATTTTCTGAAATTTGAAATATAAATCAGATAAGAAGAATCTGACTATATTTATGACTTCACAAAGTCTGTGGGATGACAAATGGTTGATGATGTGTGCAAAGAATTAGAATACTGATGACTCCCTCAAAGCTTACTAAGTTTAGATATTTTCACACACACAATCAATAAATCTTAATTCTTTCATCTTATTTCTTTTTTTCTGTCTTCCTCTTATTTACAATTTCTTCATTTACATGCATGCATTAAATTTCTACTTCAGGCAAGATCCTATATTGCTAGAGATACCCTTTTAGGGTCTTATAAAAATATACCACTGGTTTCTACACATAGACCTGACTCATATTTTAAAACCTTTGAATTTGAGATACAAGCAGAGTGAAATGTTACAGTAAATTAATTTCTGATTATGCACAGGGTACAAAATACATACAATGTTGTGTTTTAAGTGCTCACTGATTCCTTTATTGCTTTCTTTGCTTAATAATCAAAATTACAACATTTAAGTAGTATACATTTTAATATATATTTTGCATCTGGGTGTGTGAAGATTTAATTATTTTTGTCTTGAATTTTAGTCAAGATACTGATCTTGTGACCACTTCGTAACATTGGCATTTGACATTAAAGACATAATAGCAATGTGAGTGCTACAACCCTATCCAAACCTTGACCAAAATCAAGCTTAGTGGTTATAGTGTCTCAATTTCTTTTTAAGCACAGTGAAGGGTATTGACATATTTTAAAGCATTTGAGTCACCTTTAAAAAATTTTAGACTTTATTTTCTAAAGCACTTTTGTTTACAGAGATTTGAGCATATAGTTTAGTGAACTCATACATTTCTCCCACTTAACTTTCTCCTGTAGTGTACATTTGAAACAATTGATGAACTAGTATTTTTCACATTATTATTAATTAAAGTTGATAGTTTATATTAGGTTTCATTCTGTCTTGTACACCTTTAGGTATTTTGACATATGCACAATGTCATGTATCTACCACTACAATATAATACAGAATAGTTACACTGCATTGACATTCTTCTTTCTCCCATTCCAATGAACCCCTGGCAACCACTTCTACTGTCTGTCATTTTTCTTTTCCAGAATATTATATAGTTGAAATGATAGTGTGTGGCCTTTTCAGACTGACCTCTTACTGAAAATATGCATTTTTAAAGTTTCATTGATCTATTTTGTGAGTTGGTAGCTCATTTCTTTTTAAAATAGGTTTTACTTTTTAGAGCAGTTTTTTACAGAAAATCTGAGCAAAAAGTATAGAGTTTCCATACACCCAATGTTCCAACAGATGCATAGCCTCTACACTATCAACATCTCCCACCAAAATGGTCCATGTATCAAAACTGATGAATATTCATCAACACATCCTTATCACCCCAAGTCCATACTGTACATTAGGGTTCCTTCTTGGTTCTGTATATTCTGTAGGGTTTGACAAGCAGATAATGACATGTACTCGTCAGTAAAAAATCACTCAGAGTAGTTCTACTGTGCTAAACTCCCGTGTGTTCCACTTATTTATCCCTTTATGCCCCCAACACTTGGTAACCACTGACCTTTTATTTTATTAATTTCCTGGGATATTGGGGGTTGAACCCAAGGGTACTCTACCACTGAGCCACACTCTAAGTGTGGCTAAGATTTTTTGATATCTTAGTTTGGACAGAGTCTTACTAAGTTTCCCAGGCTGCCCTTCAACCTGTGACCCTCCTACCTCAAGCTTCTGAGTTGCTGGGATAAAAGGTATGTGCCAAGAAGGTTTGGAACCATCAATTTTTTCATTGTCTCCATAGCTTTGCTTTTTTCAGAATGCCATGTAGTTGGAATCATATAGTATATGGCCTGTTCAGAGTCATATCTTTAATTTAATAAAACACATTTAAGTTTCTTCCATATCTTCTTATGGTTTGATAATTCATTTCTTTTTAGGGATGAATAATATTCTATTGTCTGAATGTATCACAGTATATTATCTATTTACCTACTATTTATTGCTTTACCACTGAAGGATATCATGTTTTCAATATCAATGATTATGAATAAAACTGCTATGAATTTCTGTGGAGGTTTTGTGTGAATGAAGGTTTCAACCCATGTATGTAGATGCCAGGGAATATGATTGCTGGATCCTATGATAAAAGTATGTATAGTTTTATAAGATTGTATGTTAACAATCTATCTTCCAAAGAGGTGCTACCATTTTGCTTTCCCCAATGAATGAAGGTTCCTGTTACTCCACATCCTCAGTATTTTCATTTTTGGTATTCTTATATATGTATGATGGTTTCAATTTGGAACAACCTAAATTGTGATTTCTGGCATGCAGCAATGTGAAGAAAATGTCTGAATATAGTCTGAATTTTATCTCTGGGTTGGTCATCTGTTTTGTTATTTTGTTTTTGATTTTAGAATTTGGGGAGATTTTTTATTCCTTAAAGTTAAAAATTGTACAGATATTTCTCTCTCACTTGAATTATTTTGTTGTTAGATAAAATTATACTTTTGGAACATTTTGGTAGTGCTATGGTCTGAAAGTATCCCCAAATTTCATATTTTGAAAAAATAATCCCCAGATTCATATGTTGATGGTATTTGAAGGTAGAACCTTTGGAGTAAACTGAGTCATGTAGGTCCTGACCTCAGGCATGGAATAACCCACTTGGGGATTGATGTTTTCATGAGTTATCAAGGGAATGAAT
Organism: Aplodontia rufa; assembly: GCA_004027875.1. Taxonomy (NCBI): domain Eukaryota; kingdom Metazoa; phylum Chordata; class Mammalia; order Rodentia; family Aplodontiidae; genus Aplodontia; species Aplodontia rufa. The sequence goes on along the minus strand of PVKS010005485.1, from coordinate 61,264 downwards.
GGCTATGTTACAATAAGTGATCTCTGCTAAAATTAAGAAAGCCTGTTACCTAGGATATATTTGGAAACACATTATGTTGGGAAGGATTGTTATCTTTATGAAGACTTGTTCTTGAACATGCATGGCTTTCCAACTTTTCCAATAACCAATATTTCCTTTCAGAATTTTTTTCTAGTTTTCTTCAGTTAGGCCTGACATATTTGCTGATATTGTGGTTCTTATTTAATTTATGAGTGGGTGTGTTTTATTGTGAGTATATTTTTATTTCCATTACATTTTTTCTAACTAATTTTGAGAGAAGTGTTATTTTTGCATATTAATATTTTATCTTTCACTTTCTAGTCGATTACTCATCCTAAAATACATCAATTTACCTTGTTATACTTTTCAATAGTTAATTATATTACTTTGAAATTTTGATAATTATATATTCTTTCTAGGTTTTGTTTCTTATTTTTGTCTTTGTACTGTCTAGACAATCAGGTTAAGTATTAAATATTAAATAACAATTGCTGAGATTGTGGGCATGTTTCTAAGCTTCATGAAAGTGTTTAAGTGTTAATAACATGTTTGTTGTTAGTTTATGATGGGCTTCACATACCTTATTAAAAAATGACTTTTTCAAATTCAGGTTTACAAAGAGTTTTTTATGTGTGTCTTTAAAAATTTTTTAACTTTATGAAATGCCATTTGTTGTCTATAGAATTAATTGATCACTATTTTTAGCCATATTGCAATCTTGTTTTACTTATTTTATTTTCTCTTAAAATAATTCATATGTTTGATCTTAGTATTGAGGTCTTTATCTCCTAGGGATATGTGTCTTCAGCAAATGACAAAATTTTTTTTTATTGAATTGGAAGTTGAGATTGCTACCTGCCTGGTTGAGGTTTTCATGCCACCGAACCTACTGTAGCTTATCAAGACATGTATATTATATTCCTGCATGAATTTTAATGCCCATTCCTTTTTATATCTTACACATTTTATTGTTTTCTTCTACTTTTTCCTTGTGTCTATTGGTCAGAGCTTTGCCTGTTTTCTTATTAGTTATTCAGACTACTTTTATATTTTCTCTTTAAAATTTTTCTAATATATTATCCAATATTTTGACTTATTTCCTCATATCTTTGGCTTCATTTAAATACTATTTTTTACTTTCTTGGGTTATAGATATGTGTTTAAGCAATTCCTTTTGTTTGATTTCTTACCTTATTTTATCTTCTCTTAAAATAATACATAACTTGATTTCAATATTGGGGGCTTTGTTTTCGAGGGATATGTGTCTTCACCAAATGACAAAAAAGAAAAAAAAGACACTTAAATAAATCTGTTTTTCTAAAATTCAGATAGAGATATGTGCAAAGCACTAATCTTTGCTTTGTCCATCAAGGCTGCTAAGCATACCACAGAGTAGGTGACTCAATTAATAGACATTTATTTCTGGGAGTCTGGGATTCCAAGATCAGTGTTGGCAGATTTTCTGAGGACTTGCTTCCTGGTTTACAGATGGTTGTGTTCTTGCTGTGCCCTAACATGGTGAAAAGGAAAGAAAAGCTCTCTGAACTTTTCTGAATAAGGTCACTAATTCAATTTACGGGGGCTCCATCCTCATATCTAATCACTATCAGTTATATCTCCTTTAAATACTATCACTTTGGAGTTAGAACTTCAACATATGAATTTGGGGAAATACAATTAAGCACTCTAACCCAGTATGGTTGTAATTGCTCTTTTATTTTTAGTGAGATTGAATATTTTTGTGTTTACTTCTTCTCTTAAAATTATAATTGTTTTCTCAGTATTTAAATAACTGATGTAGTTTTCTCTGCTTATACAGCTAATTTTTTTTAATATGCTAGATGCTGACTTTAGACTATCACATATGTTGAAATGGCTGTTTCCCTTTAGTTTATCTTTACCAACATAAAGTTTAAGTTTTGTACTGTCATTTACTCTTTTATCATGTAGATTTTTCTTTGCTTGATTTTTCCCATATAGTCAATAAGTTGTTATAAGTATGCTCCTGGAACAGTTTTCCCCCAGATATTATATTTGGAATTTCAATCATGTTCATTTTCTGCCTTATATCCACACATAAGTATGTACAAATGTGTATGTATACAATTCTGATTGTTGAGGATCTATTAAATATTTGAAGTCACATATTATATGGCCTCCAACTTAAATGAAGTGAACTTTTTGGCTACTGTGACTCATAGGTCAAGTTTAAACATCTTCCTCACAGAGAACAAATTCTTTATGATACAATAAGGTGGGCTGACTAAGGATTGAATATGTAATAGCAACAGGAAATCTGAGAGTGTGGCCTTTTCGTGTAAACTACTTCTACCTTCAGAGTCATCTTAACAATATTATGACTTCTACCTTAGAGTGGACTGTTGTAGTTACCTGAATTTATGGATTATACTGTCCCAACAGGTTGCATGAATGTCTAGTGTCCCATCTTCATTTATATTCTACCAAGGGACAATAGTAAGCTGCTTATTAAATTATATGAGTTACTTACCACAAAAGGCATGGTTTTCCTACAAAGTTCAAAGACCTTCATACTGATTTTCTTATCAAGCTTTTTGATAGGCCCCATAGAAAATTCTTAAATAACAAGATATCTTGAACATCTTTGGACCATCAGGATTAGATTGGTTAAAGTGATGAGCTACTTTTATCATGGCTTGGGCCAGAGTCAAGGTCTCTTTTCCCCTGAGTTGCACAGAGGCCTGACAAATTTTCAGGCCACTCAGTAAGTAAATCAGACAGCACATATGACATGCTTTTTCCAGAATCCAGACAAAGCCATAAATCATGTGTTTCTTCTAGTAGTAGAAGGGATAACGTGCCACATTTTTACCCTTTTTGAAGAAATCTCTTAGCATACTTCAGACATTGATTCAATTTTGATCATTCTTGGATTTTCTTATAAAGGGAATCCCACTGTATGTATTCCCTATGGCTGTAATCAATCATTATGGCTTTAAGATTCATCCATAATATTGTACATAGCCCCAGTTTGTTTATTTTCATTGCTTTCCCTTCTTTTCTTTTGTGAATATACCATTTTAAATATATTCTGCTATAAGTTATCATTTGTGCTCTAATTATGCTTTATTAAATGCTTCTATGAACATTTTTGTGTGGGAAATAATCTGGGCATAGTTGTTTTGTTCCTTGCTTCTGATTATAAAGGGAAAATATCTAATCATAGGTAGATACTGAATTTCATCAAATGTCTTTCTTTCATTCACTGAGATACATATATAATCCTTTCTTTTTTGTAAACAGTTATTGCATTGGGAACTGTTGTAGCTCATCTCTGCCTTAGCACTTCAGTATGTTGAAGTACATTTCCTGCTGTCCACATCTGTAGTTCTTTCCAAAAGAAGGCTACATTGTACCTGCACAAAGTAGGCGTAAATGAAATTCCAAAGCCAGCAATCCTCAACCAATGACGGTCAGGAATTTCTATTTAAATAATCTAGATACTCCTTTGGCTGGGATTAAGTCTGATGTGTCTTTTTTATGCTACTTGCAGGGAGCACACTGTAGTTTTCTATTTCAGTGTGACAGTTTGTTAAAGACTGTTCTTTAAATATTCTTTGAATATTTAAATATATGTTTGAAGTCATCAATGGCCACATTTATAGTTCATTATTGAGTTTCCAAAGTGATATTTTCCCCCTGATCTCCAGCTCCTATTAGTAGGTTATTCTGAGTTGCTGGCCAGATTGACTGACTTGTGGCTCAGACCTATGGAGTCATTGTAATTTTGAGGTAAAATGATAAAAGGATATTTTTAGTATAGAAAAAAAAATCCTCCTAAAAATTCTACTTGTGATAAAGTAGAAAGTTACCCAATTATTAACTGCATGGCAGGTGCTGAAAACTGAGCTAATTTGCTCCAGTGAAGTAATCCACATTGGGACCAGCAGTTACAATTGCACACAGTACATAATTATGTTTATGATTATCCAACTTCAAACCTCAGCTGCTTTCTACACCATCAAAGAAAGAGTTAAATGATTCATCCATGTCTCTAATAATATCATTATTTCTGTTTCCTCCAGGAATAAGACATTGCTTTTTATTAACCACTTTTGTAATGGGCAAAAACTTCATTGCCCTTCATATACATATTACCTATATGAAATACCTATAGGTACAACCTCATAGGGTAAAGAATCAATGGTGAATTTCTTTTATCTCTGAAGCTGTACATTCCAACTTTTTATTAGGAGTTGGGGAATAATTTAAATGGGTATAGTGGTCTCACTGGGCCCACAATGACTGATAATCACCTGTTTCCTAGGTCTTTGATTATGGCACCACAGGGACCCCAGAAAAATTTAATTTTGAGCTATTGCTTTAGAACATGGCAAGGTTTGTGCATTTCTCTTTCTCTGATATTCTCTAAACAGCTTCATTTATGGGGAGATTTGGAGTAATATTCCCAGTATGCCCATGAAATATAGTTGCTGGGACCAGTGCTGTTCCCCCATGACCTGGCTCTGGTGGAGGGAATGGATGCGGCAGGCAACTTTGGTGTGGTAGTTCAAAACTTTGCTTTCAAGCAATGGAGTATTTTTCTTATAAGAGTATACAGTTCCCATGTAAGTTCAAGAAGATTGCCCTTCTATTTCTTTCTGGGTTATATAAGTGATTACACACTATGACTTCAGTGAATTCTGCTACTTTTCTGGCTACGGGGGTGGCTGTAGAAGTGGACTTACATGCTGGTGATACACTTACTCTCCAATGTATTTCTCTAAGTTTTGAAGAAGGAAATGCCTGCTGCCTCATTGGTTGTAACTAAGGGTTGGGAATTCCTCAGAAAAGGAAGGAGGTTCAAATAAGAATAAACCAGAAAAGAAAGATACAAACCTAAAACAAAACAGAAAGACCACATAGATGAAATATAGCCTCAGTGTTTCCTCAACCCCAACAAAGAGTCAGAGCCACTTTAGTAGAGGACAAAGAATGCATTTTTTTCTTCTTTGGTTCACCCTTGACTTTCTAGTTTCTAATAACATAATAAGAGTTTAGGACTGAAATTATTGTGTTATGGTACATATGTTCATTTAATTATGTTTGCCATTTGTGTTATACCTCGGAATAAATTTACCTGTGTTATTTTCTTCAAAATATGGGTTGTAAACTTAATTTACTGTTTTGTGACAAGCATGAACAAAACACAGAAAAGAAAGAAAAAACAGAATGAAATTGCAAATGTTAGAATTCTTTGCATGCAAAATGTATAGTACTTTGTTATGCTTTTGTTTCTTTTCATATACAATAAAATACAATAAATACTTCATCATTCTTTACATTGAACACAATTTCAAGTCTCATATAGCAGTTTACATTATGCATATTTACTTTCAACCTCATATTTGATCCCTGTCTCAGTTGGGTTGAGTCATATAAGCAAACATAATTTTAAAGAAAAGTGTATACATGCTATTTTTCTCTGAACTTCTCCACCTTAGAATGATTTTATTTCTTTAACAATGAAAATGGAACCTGTGTTTAAACTTATTTTGTCACAACTTTTCCCTTGAACTCACTGTGCCCTTTTGACCATTGACTTCTGGGATTTGTACTGTGGAGAACTTTAAGATCTCATTTTCTGATTTTTAAAATTGTGTGTGTGTATGTGTGTGTGTGTGTGTCTGTGTGTGTTCATGCTGTAGAGTCTTTTTCTCTTTACCTTTTAAAAAATATTTAATTAAATAAATATTATAATTTAATATTAATCTTCTTTTATTAAGTTACATTTAATTACAAATGTCTAGGAGTGAGTCTCTTCTTTCAAACTGCCTGCCTTTTTAGTTTATATAAAGAGGGATTTCTTCCAAGAATCCCAAAGGATGCCTGAATCAATGGATATTACCAAACCCTATGATAAAGTTGAAAACTTTCACATTTTTACTTATAGAAGCATTTTCGTTACTTTTCCTTGGGGTACATGGCCAGCATGATTACTCTTGTTTTGGAGGGTCATTACTAAGAAAAATAAGTGTTGAGTACAGCTTTGTGGTACCGTGCCATTCTACCTGATAACTGAAATGGCTGCTGAGTGACTAATGAGCAAGCAGCAGATACAGTGTGGATACCCTGGACAAAGGGATGATTCACATGCCAAATGGAGTGGAGCAGGGCTATGTGAGATTTCATCACACTATCACACTAAAACACTCTTCAGTGTAAAACTTATGAATTCTTTTTTAATTTTCCATTTATTTTTTTCAAACAATGGTTGATGATGGGTAACTGAAGCCAGAGGAAAGCAAAACCACAAATGAGGGGCACTACTGTACTCATGCTTTTATTTCAAAGTACATTTGCAATTATTGCAATTAGTTCATTACCACACTCAAAATAGTTGTAATTTTCCATTCTTTCAGTCTCTCCTTTTGCTTATCAAAATTATCACTTGTAAATTAACATTATATGTCTAGTCTCTCATGCCTCCTGTGTCTGGGCAGCATCAATTCAAAAGTATGATCTATCTGTAAGAATCAGTGTTGTTCACGATTAACCTGTCTGGTTAACAGGTTAAACTACACATGAGGTCAGACTCTAGAAACAACTTGTGACCTAATTTCAGAATATCCATTCACACCGGATTTTCACAAACCCTTCATGGGTCCTCTTTGCTCTCCTTGCCTCAGTATTGTCTGATGTTTTCTCATCCAATCTTGCCTAAGCCACTCTCCCCTCATTTGTATGTTCTTGGCCTTAGTCCAGTCATTTTATAAGCCTAGATGAACTTTGCTTCAGGAGTTTTGCCCAAGCTGCTCTCTCTCTCCCTGAAGCTTCTTCTTCCAGATCTTTTCTTGACTGGCTTGCTTTTTATTAAAAATATACTTAAATGCCACCTCTACAGATCCTCCTCTGACCTTCCAGTCATACTCTTTTACATCATCCTCTGGTGTTTTCTTAGAATTTCTTGCTTTTGAATGTTTTCTTTTCAACTCTCCTTAGATATAGGTAGGAAGGGACCTTATTATTTTATGGCTGAAACCCTTAAGCCTTTATACTTCCTGACTGAATGAGTGTCCTCTTAATTAATGAGAAGTTATAAAAATAAAATTTTTTGGGCTTCATATTTGAAATTATGTGCACATATATTTTATAGCTTTGTAGTCTTAATTCTAAGATTAATCATCAGTTTGCATATTATTTCAGAAAGATTATATTTCTCTCTTCTAATTATTATTTTCATATCCAAAGTAAAACTAAGCTATGTTTAATATTTTGGATTTATACCAGGTCAATACCAGGACCACTTATTTGAATATTATCTGTGAAAGTTTTGCAAAATTACATTAGCATCTGTTACAAAAATTCAATACATATCACCTCATATATTTTATTCCATCCATAACAAATCTAAAGGATTTTTTTCTGGACTTAAAAATATACATTTTATTTGCCAAATATGTGTGTGTCCTAGTATATTTCCCTGAACATGTCTTGCTTCCAAGAGCTTAAGGCAAATCAGTTCAAACATGTTATAACCAGATTCCCTTCTGTTCTCAAAATCATCTAGGTATTCAATTTTAGACCAGCAAATCATAACTAAATCACTTTCATAATCAATGAAAGTGAAGGACCATTTCCATAAAACTAGTAGACTTATGCAAAAATATACATATATAGCTATCTCTAGCATCTTCAGGGGATCACTTCCATGAACTCCCTGGGATACCAAAATCTATGGATACGCAATTCTTTTTTATAAAAATGACATTCTATTTACATATAACACACATACATCCTCCTTCATACACTAAATCACCTCTAGATTACTCATTCTGCTTAATACAAAGTAAACATCTTGTCAATATTTTTTATACCATATTATTTAAATAGGGGAGAGGCAACTATAGTTTCAGTGGGTTCTTAGACTCCAACAAGTTTATTTACTAACCCATATTAAGAACATCTGCTTTAGAGAATTTTATTATATTATTTTATACTCAAGTGTTTTCATTTCTCTAATCTAATTGGTAAGTTTTTAAGAACAAAGGGTCTGATCAGACTTGAATTCAAGTAAGTGATTTCAATTTTCTATGATTCTGTCTTATGAAAGACAGAACCGAACCTTGGAAACAAGGTTGAGAAGGTCAGATAACTTTCTGCTCAATATTTATTCATTTCCACAGTCATGGTTACATATAAAGAAAAAGCCCCAAAGGTACATAAGATAAGATGAAAACAACCAGAAGATCTCTGAAATCTGTTATACTCTTTATCCTAATGTTTAAGTTTCCACATTAATTTTTTTCTGTTTGGAGCAAACAGATAACATGCCATGTTCTTTCTCAAAGTGGCCAGTGAGTTGAACTGTTGCTAGCCCAGTAACAAGTATGTCTTCATTATTTTGGACACTGGTAAAATGAGTCTAGTGAGATTCCTCCCAAACTAGCATATGTCCTTCAACATGAGCATGGTCAACATTGTTGTTACAGGTACAAATCAGTCTTGCTTCAGAAATGAGTAATTTCATTACCTGAACTTTGAGGAAAAAGTATATTTCATGGTGTATTTCTCAACTTGACTAAATTTGAATCCATATACTAACTTATGCTTTACTATATATAATCCTTAAAGCTCAGATAAACTTAACAGAGGATATTTGCCATACCATTTATTTATGCATTTTTAAATATTAAACTTTGAAAGAAAATACATTTCTAGGTTAATAAAATAGTGCAATCAAAACCTTTATTTTCCTCATTAGACTGAAATAATAAACCAAATGGACAAGAAGAATGGCAAGAAAAGATTTAGAATGAAACATTATTTCTCAGAAGATAAGGTCCAAAATATTAAGAAAATATGCACATTGTTAAAAACTGAATGGCAGAAAGTTGATGCATTTACCTTTGAAAAGCAGAGGTATTCATTGCCTTCAGGCTTTCACATAGGACCTTAGGCTGGGTGTGCATGGTCCCCGCACAGATGATCTTCTGGTTTTGTAATGAAAGAAAATGGAAGAATCTCTCTGGAAGGAAAACTTAGGTCATTTCTTTCTCAAGTCATTTCGATTCCACAGTGGATAATGGAGTACATTAAGAGTTCTTTCTTTTCCAGAGTAAAAGAAAACAGTTTCCAAGTAAAATAGTCTGACTTATAAAACCAAAAATAAGAATGGAATATTTAAACTCATAATTCACTCAACCAGTGGAAACTGAACACATATCTTCTTTAGTCAGGGATTTGTAGCCATCATTTGCATATTGTATTTTGCCAACAACCAAATTTTAATTTTTAAGCAGGAGACACTAAAATATAATTAGCAGTGAACATCAGAATGAAAAAGCTACAGAAATTCATAAAGGTCAAGGGAAACAGCATCCTTCAGCCATAGCAAGAAGTGCTCTCTCTCCTAAGATGGTTGAGAAGCAAGGGGTCTGCTTCACCTTCCCCACCCTTGCCTCCAAGGCAGAATTTCTAGAAGCAACATCCTTTTCTGATGATAGAAAAATAACAGAGGACTAGATGTTAACAGAGTGTACATTCTTCAGAGTCAAGAGACCCTCAAACCTCAAGAAACACCATATTTAAAGGAACATAGCAAATTCCAACATAGCATATACAACAAAGCTCATTTATCAGAGATGGATACAATTTTGAATATGCATTTTCCGGAAAGGAAGCAGAGGACAACAGAGACCATCTGCAGCTGTCAAACCTGTGGAAGTGAAACAATGTACTGCAAAATTTATACAATATGTGAATTACAAATGAAAAACAAACACTATCCAAAGAAATTGGTTGGTGGCTCAATATATAGACATTCGTATGTATATATTTATATATATAATGATAAAAATCAGCTTGCATGAAGGTTGTAGTATATCTACTCTGAAGTTATATCACACATACTACAAGCAATTTACAGAATTTGTTGGGTTTGCATATACAGGAATTGCAAAATGAATTAAAATACATTGAAATATAGAACACTGAAAATGTATTTATATAAACCTCCCAGGATTGACAGGGATTGGCCATCATCAGCACTTGCCACCGTTGAACAAGGACCATACTCAAGAAAAAGAAGAAAAAAGAAATCCAAGAGAAGTTTAAAAAAAACTTTGATTTTTTTCCCCTTATTTAAAATAATGTTCTTCTTGTTGACTTGAAATGTTGATTGTTTTGTTCTTGCCCACAAAAGGGATTGGTTTGTTGATAGTTTATGTTCTGTAGACTTTTGATCTGTTTGCTTCTTGCAGATAGTGAGTCCTTTAGTTGGAAATCAGTGGTATCCATAATAAATATTTACTATACCGATGACTTTCAGGCCAACCCCTGAATAGTCAGTGAGAAGATGAATTTTCTTTTTGTTTTGTTTTTGTTTGTTTGTTTGTTTGCGGAAACAAAAGGAAAAAAATAGATCTTGCTATTAGAAAATGTCCTATCACTTCACACTAATTCTCTTGAAAGAAAAGATCAGTGATTTGCCAAAGAAAATATTATCAACAAAGCGTGTGATAGCCTCTTCATTTATGCTTCCGGAAGCAGGAGCTCCTTGTGTAGGTAATTAGAGTACAGAGGGTGCGGAATGATGCTTGGAGTTTAGGGTCAACTTTGCTGTCCGCTCCGTAGATTTTACAGGCGATTTGCTCTTTGCTTTAAGAAGAGAAAGTGATATTGGAAAAAAGTCAGCACTTTAGATTAAAGCAAAGCACCCTTCACAAAGCCACAAACAAGAAGCAGGACAGAAAGTCCATGGCTTGTAGCTATCCTCGCACCTGCGGAAGAAGTTATAAGATATTCGCTCATCTTGAAGATTTCCAATGCTCCTTATTAGGCTGTTTTAAACACATACATATATATATTTAATTAGCTCGCCAGCTTGGCTCTGGTGCTCATGAATGTCTTGGCATGCACTGCAAATAACAACACATACAAAGTATTTCAGTCCCAGGAAGTTGGTGGCATTTGTTTTGTCTGTTTTCAATAATGCCATCCCATGGTTGGGAAGTCTGAGAGGAACAAATCCAAATACTTTTCCCTCAAGGAATTCCTTGAGGATAGTTCCCTATAGACACTCACTTGTTCCTACCTTGGTATCTAAAAACACAATAGCCTGTTATCCTATCATTAGCATAAAAACAGGAGAGACAGGAAACATTGACAACAGCAGGCTCCTCAGCCGGGAGAGGGGGGATGCATGGAAGGGTGTCTCTGACCTTTAGTTTTAGGGTAACATCTTTCTGAGTTACCTATCTTTCAAATTGGAGGCAGTGTTAGTGCTATCAAGAACTAGACACTCCTGAAGGAGTTCCAAGACTACCAAAGGGAAAGAACTTTTGCATTTTTTTCTTCAAATAGGTTTTACAATAAACTTTTAATTATGAAATGTGAAACAAAATGTTTTATTAGTGAAAAAATATGATGAGGTACACAGCCTTTCATTTCTTTCTTGATGGGAGATGCTTAAAAGGATTTGAAGGGGGGTGAGGATGAGTTTAAGAGTTTTGATTTTTTAAATATTTCAGGTAAATCACATTTGGTTCCACGGTGGTGATGATAAAAACTGTGGTAGAACTCCTTGCCACTCAAAATATCACTGCAGAATTAATATTTGGTGCTTTAAAATGGCTATTTAGGTGATTCATATTACTGTTTTTCTGGAAGGTTACTTAAATGTTGTCACTGACTCACTTTTTGGTAGGTGGGCTGTGTACGTAATGTGCTTCCCTCCAGAAACCTAACAAATGACGACCCAGATGTCAATGGTGGGACTCTGGAGAGTATTCCCATATTCAAGCTGGGTGACAAGGTTCAGATATGCAAAGTTCGGTTCATGTGTAGCTGTAAGTACAGCAACCATGTAAAGAAAATGCATACAATCTGTGTAGAACCACTAGCATCAGAGCTTTCCAAAATTAAGCATGTATTCTTGTAAGCTTTGGATGAGAGATTCTTCACCAGGGATACATTTAATGAAAATGAAAATGAAAAGAAAAAGATAAAGAAATTGTTGAATGGCTCCCTAAATAGCCAATGACACTGATTTGACTTAAAATATGTCTGGTAGTTGAAAGCAATAAAACTTGGTAAAATGACACACTCTAAAAAATATTTTGAGAACTAATAGTTTCCTCTTCAGCTTGCACATTGCAGATTAGCTCAAATTTGCTAAAATTGCACCGTGTTTTATGAGGCTTCTTCCTCAACTCATCAACCTTTCATAAAACATGCCTAGTACCATCATTCCTATAAATATTGAGAGAGCAGCTGCTTCATTTTGACCCAACATTTCCTATCATATATACAGCATGTGCAAGTTAAAGCATAGTTTATGCAAGTATTTTGATGGGAAAGAAACCTTGTTTATACTGTAAAGAATTTAAGGTTATTAAAGTTTTGAACTGCCTTCATACATGAAATCCAATTGCAGCATAGTACTTTAAAATTTTTTTTAAGATTATGTACATCCACTCTGGGCATACTTTTAAGCGGAGAAGTTATTTCTGTAAGGACAATTACAACACATTTTTTTCTATGTAGTAAATTCCAAGGCAAAATTTTATTGCCATCAAATCAGAGATTGTTCTCTCTCTCTCTCTTTCTCTTTTTCTCTTTTTTGTATGTTTTCATTTATGTCTTCAATGAAGAGAGATGTATTTTTTTTCCTTTTGCAACTACCAAGACTTTTAGACAGTGAGACAGTGAAATCTGAGAACCTAAAATGCTGAATTTAGTCCTGCATAATTTTAACAAATAATCACCATTAACATTTTCATTCAGATTTATGCTTTCTGCATATGAAATTACTGTTTATCAAATATACTATGGTTTAATTCTATAGAAATATGAAAAATAAGATTTTATCAAAAGCCAACTTTAGTTTGCTCTATTCTCATTTTTACATATGGAAACATTTTACTTTTGTGAAATAATAAGAGTGGGATTGCTGTCAGGAGCCATAAATTCTAATTTCTTTGGCAGTCACTCACTTCTGAGATCTCAAATAAGATACTTAATTCTTCCACATTTTCTAAAATGAGCATAACTGGGGCTGGAGTGGTGGCTCAGCGGTTATAGTGCTTCCTGGCATATGTGGGGACACAGGTTAAACCTCAGTACCAACTACACAAAGAAGTGTTGGAGCAACAAAAGCTACAGAAAAACAAAATAAAATTGATTCTCTCTTTCTCTCTTAAAAAGATAAAAAACTAAAATGAGCATAACTACTGTGTTTTTTTTTGTTTTCATATTAATAAGTCAGAACATCATGCTGAAATAGGGTTGCCTATTTTGTTTTATTTGATTTCTTTTGCTCTATGACCAGGCCAGGCAGATAATCTATTATCTCCCTAATTAGATCATACATTTGAGCAACTATTGCCCTCAAATAACCTGTCCTATCTATTCTCATCAGCCTGTGGGATCTCTCTCTTCTCTGAACTTCAGAACTTCAGCAATATTTTGGTTTTGTCTTTCCTCTGACCTTCACCTGGACTACTTGTAATTGCTTATAATTTGTTATAATCATGTCTTATCTCACTGATCACATTATTAAATCATTAAAAGCAAACACTAAAATGTTTAGCAAGTTTTCAAATTACTCTCTGTACCTACAACAAGGGTTTCAGGGTTAAAAACCCTGCTTGCCCAACATAAAATATACTGTGAAGAAGAAAGAGAAATGCTATTATTTAAATTATTTGAAGGAAGTGTACATGTAGCACATCTGGACCTAGAGATTTCTCCTGGACTCTGAATGCCATTTCATTACGTCCTTTAACTATATGCTTTATTCTGGCTTTTTCTTTTTCTTTTTTCTTCATCATGCCCTTTGGAGTGTCATCCCCCAAGTCTTTGTAAGGCAGGGTTGGTATTTTCTCCATTTTATAAATGAAAAGAATAGTCTAAAGAGTCTTAGAATTCTTAGTACAAGAATTTAGCTTGCATTTCTCATTTTTGTTTTCTGATTCCTTTAAAAAAATTTTTTTATTAAGGAGTTGAGTTAATGTACAATCGTAAATGCATATAAAGTAACAATATGATATACATTTGTTCTTAAACCAGAATTACCCCCACTTTGCCCATACCCTAGTCTCTTGATTCTTCTATATTTTGTCTCTACGGGTGATATAAATGCTTAGATTGTGAATTTTACAGAATGAAATGATTGTATAAGTATTATTTGAATTCTGAGGGGAGTAAAGAGTATGCTACACTTTTGATTCTCTCCCTAGATCCCACCCTCTTCCCTCCCCACACACATATCTATGGTTGCTCTAGATTATATGTTGCTATGCCTTTGCTGGGTCTAACGCATCTCATCTTTTCTTAATCCTCATGCAATAGCTTGTGTTAGCATTACCTTTGCTGAGATGAAGACAAGCAAGTCCTCAAGAATGTCACAAACAGTCTAACCAGGAAGCAACACAGAAACAGCCTCAAAGATACTATTTTCACTATAATTATTATTTCACAGATAGTAGAAGTTTCATCTATTTCATCGGAGAAAAAGGGAAAATTAAAACAACCAAAGCACAGTAGTCAGAACCGTAGATATCTCCTTCAGCAACTGAGCCAGAAATGATGTGTAGATGTATGACCTTTGGATATTGCCTGTTTCAACATCTGTGCTCTCCTCCATGTCATCAGAGAGGATCATTTCATGGAGATGCTAGTACCCCATTTTCTCCACCACATTTAATTGAGAGAGACTTCCCAGACTGGGAAGTGTGAAGCAGCATGCAACTGTTCTCCCTCTGTCCCACTGGCTGCCCCTCTCATTGTCTGCCAGATGGAGAATGTAGTTTCCTTTCAGCACCTTCCTTTCTAAACTTCCATCTGTACTTCTATTTCTTCCTGTGCCTATGATTGGTAGGCAGGGAGACACTGGACATATTCAACAACGCTGTTTTCTCATGTTGGTCATATTAATCTCCAAAATGATTAAAATGTACTGGGGATTTGATGTCTATTAAGCAATATGCAGTAGACACTTTACATACATTATTTTAGTTGATTCTCTTAACATTTCACATACAGATCAGGAAAACGTGTCCTAGTGACATGAAATACCTCACTGTCAGCTACGTGGACAATAGAGAGTAAAGCACAAATTCAGAAATAAAGCAACAATGCAGCAGGGTCAACACAGAGCTTGGATGTGCTTCTTTCTGGAACTCCCTGAGGCAAGTAATGTTGCTTCAATATCCTTACAGCTGTTGCTAATCATTATCACTGAAATGTATAAAATCTTTCCAGAAATGTGTTAGATACAACACATCTTAACGAAAACCTTTTTGCTTAACATTTTTTTCTCTAACTGACAAATATTGAATATGGAAACATCATCAGGATGTGTCTCCATTTTTCCAAATATTAATAAGTAATGTTTATTTTGTTCTTTATCATGTACCAAATATCTTCTGATATAACAATATTTGAACTTTTCTAACTCTGGAGTTTTAGAACTTAGACATTCCTCTAAATTCAATTAGAGATGTGTCTCCATCATTAATGTGACACATCCTTCTTCTAGGAACTTTTTTTTCCCCACACATTAACTCAAATTTAATATCCTGGGAGGAAAAAAGCCTAAGCTAATTATTCAAAACACAACCACTAGTTAGTGAGAGGCAAGAAATGAAAAGCAGAGCTCTTGGCTACCAGGAAAAATAACCACAGAGGAAGTAGTTACTTCAAATAATCAAGCAGAGAGTAGACACAACTACCTAAAAAATTTGTCTCATGTAAATTTTACCTGCTCTTCAAATATTCACTTTCTCCTGACTTTGAATATTTTCTGATGCATTAATTTCTTATTGGAACAGAACTTTTAGATGGTTTAGATGTAGGAAACATGCCCCATTCAGGGTATCTGCCTGCAACTTCGGGGGTGATTCTCTATCAGCTTTTCTTTTTCTTGTTTATATAGTGAAATCAAAAGAAGTGAAGGAAAAAAAAAAGGACACAAATTCTTTCCTCCTGTGGCTCTGTTTTCTGACTCTAGAATCTTCATTTCATAGAAGCAAATATAGAGGTGGATAAACCTACGGACAGAATCTTTCTAATACAGGAGCGGCAATAGGTGTTTCTTTTTCTGCCTATGAAAAATTTCGACTTATAAAGAACTGAGTGTCCATTACAGCTCCTAGAACAGACAGACCTATTTGACACACTTCTTTTATTACAGATGTCAGCTTTAAGAAATGAAAATAGCTGTATGAGAATATTTAAGCTAGCTTTTAATGTAATTTTTATTCAGGTTTGCACATACTAAATCACTATTGAAGAGTAAAGGTCAAATAATAGGATGATTTTATCCTATAATCTTTTGAGAAGAATATCTTTTTATTAGAATTCTTAAAAGTCCAGTGCCAATTTCTTCCAGAAATCCATTTTTTAAAAGAAATGTACTTCTTTTTGACCTAATACATAAATTGCCAATTGTATTGTGCCCCGGCATGTTGGCAGGAGCTGTTTAAATTTCCTTTCTTGCTTTCCTTTAGTCAGCAAATTTACAGCTCTATTCTAATTATGAAGCCTTTTAGTGTGGCTGAGGGGAAAAAAGCAGTTGTCCAGGAATACAAGGTCTACCACAGAATTTTCCAGATTTTCCTCTTGCCTACAACTAGTCACTACAGCCTTTCAGAATGTCTCCCTTCCCCATTTACTGAAGAATGAACACATTAGAGTAATGCTGCCTTCTTCCATCAAAGGTGACAGTACATCCTAAAAGAGCTCATTTTCATGGTAACTCACCCATCCATGTAAAAATTAATATTGTACAGACAGGATGACAATTATGATAGAAACTGCTAATATTTTTTGATCAGTTAGTATTTCTTTACCTCTGGCTATGATCCTATTGGTTGCAATAATCATTTTCTGATAGGGGATTGAGGCTGAGTTAGTTTATGCAGTTTTTTTTCAAGTTTGCTTAGCTAGTAGGGAGTGTAGCTATGATTCCAATTCAGTTTATATTTGATGCTAGAACTAAGATGCTACAAATTAATTTGCATCACAACATTTCATATAGCAATTCTTTATACCTTAAACTCTGTTTGATAAACATATAGGGAAATATAGGTTTTGACAAAATGAAAGAGAAAATAATATGGTTTTGTGGAAAAACAAAATGCTTTCAAAGAATGAAGGTTTTTTTTTTAAGAGAGACGGATAGTGAAAAAGAGAGAGAGAGAATGACAGAATCAATTTTTATTTAGGTTTTCGTGTGGCCTTTATTGCTCTGACACTTTGTTGTGTACCTGGTGCTGGGGTTCAAACCCACATCTTTGTGCATGCTAGACAAGTGCCGGAATGGCTGAGCCACCATTCCAGCCCCCAAATGAAGTTTTAGTACCACATATGTTTAATAATTGTTTTAGGGCATAAATTGAATAATTTATAATTAGCACATTTATGACATCAAATAGTGCTAATGTGCTTGAAACTATTTACTTATAGAGTTTAAATGTGCTTTCTTTTTGTATGTTCACTGTCAATTAACAAACATTTTATTCATAATGCAAAGGTGGATATTAATCCAGACTGCATTTGAATAGTCATACAATATATATTAGGGATTGCACATATATGGTTTTTATTTTCTCACTGGTAATGTTAAATAATGTTGAGTTAGACTAAGGGCTTACATAAGAAATTTTAATATGGGGAATTAAACAGAGAAAAACATGAAGACAATTGATATCCACGTGGAACGAATTCTTGGCAGAGATCATGCATCCAGACCACTCATCTCAAAGAAGTGAGGATACTTGCATCAGGAAGCTGATAGAAAGTATACCAGCGCTAGTATCTGAACACTAAGTGAGGAGGCCAGAGAAATTTTAATAACTTCTGAAATGAGGAAATAGGGGTCACTTTGGCTAAATATTTGAGCAATTGCTCATTAACTGATAAAATAAAGAATATCACCTTTTAACCATACTCCTTTTCCTTGTGATAGACCCCTATCACCATCAGAGAAAAATTCCTCATCTAAAAAGGAAAACCATCTCATATTTTAAAGAATTATCAGCTGAGGATTTCAGAGTGAAAAAAAATAGAATGTAAAGCTGTGAATATTAGATTTAAACTTGCATGATATAAAAAAATCAAAAAGTAAAAATATCACCATAAATATAGTATATTGCCTAAATTAAATAGTTAGTTTTGTTGGTCAGCAATGTTTGGTTTTAAGGAAGAGATTATTTGAGGACCTAATGTCTTTAAGACATACAAATCATCAATCATATGTTCTCAGAGAACACATTTATTTTAACATAAAAGTCTTAAGAGTTTCCCCATATATTTTTCAAGTTGGTAGTAATGCCTTTATCCTTTTCCTTGATCTAGCTACTTCAAAATATTCTGAATTAGAATGTTTAATAAGTTATTGTCATATCGGAAATTTTCTTCTGGGGCTGGAGCAGTGGCTCAGCAGTTACGGTGCTTGCCTGGCGTGTGCGATTACGTGAGCTCAAACCCCAGCACCATGTACACACTGAAGCGTCCCAGGAATGAAAGTCATATGGGAAACTAAATTAAAACTGCTTCTCTCCCTCTCTCTCTCTCTCTCTCTCACTGTCTCCTCTTTCTTTAAAAAAAATAAAAAAAATTTTCTTCTTAGCTATGAGGATTTAATAATCAGATATATCTGAAACAGGAGTTTTACCTTTCATCTATGTAATTATCAAGACATACAAATCAGAGGATAGAAGCAAACAGCTGCCAAGGACTTTTCCTCCAACCTCCCAGACATAATTGGTTATTAAATATCATTTTAAATAAATTTATATTATTGTTACCAAAGAAGATGCTGCTAAGGATGTGTCTGTAATAAGTAAAGCAAGAAACAAATGGATCTTATAATAGACCCTGTCATTGCACACTGGCTGATATCTTTATATTTTGAACTTTGGAGTATCTGACTGCATTACTTAATCATCATTAAAATGTTTGTGACCGTGAAGATAAAATTGCTTAATTTAATTTCATCTTTATTTCCTCAATAGCTTTATAGTTGTCAGCTTCACTAAATGGAAAATCATAACTCCTAGTCTTTACAATTTTCTTTAATTCAAATACTGAGTTTCAACTACAATTGAGTCTATTTTACACACACAGAATCCCCAATTTATGCAAAAATATTCTCTCATAGATTTTTTAAAGCAGCGATATTAAGTAAAAATACTGGTTAGTTATAACTCTTCCCACATATTATATTTCCCTTAATATTCCCAATGATGATGCACTGCTCATAGCATAAATCTGCTTTTGAACTGGGGGTTTTGTGAGTCATGACAAATGATAGAATGATATTTTATTTATGGATGGTATATGTGCTGAATTTTATTTGATTAATATAAATATATCAAGATCATACCTGTTTAGAAAAACAAAAAGAATATCTTAATAGTCTGGTTTTCTACCCAGCACCCAGAAAAATAGATATCATATATATGTGTGTGTGTGTGTGTGTGTGTATATATATATATATACATATATACGTATATATACATATATACACGTATATATATACATATATATACGTGTATATATGTATATATATATAAAATTGAAATTCCTAATTTCAATACGACAATTTCTGAGTTGTAACACTTTCATAATAGTGCTTTATGTACATATATTTGTACATTTGTATGAACATGTGTGTATACATAGAAGCATATCTTTTTACTTTTGTCATGAACTCCATAATCACACAGCACCATTCTTTTGCTTTGCCTTTTCTCACTGTCCATGAGATGCCTATCATTTTTAAACCTGGAAAATTTTAAATGTTAAATTTTCTTTTTTTCTTGCAACAAAGTAACAAATTAACATTGCACAAATGGGATAAATATCAAAAATAAAATAAAAAAAAAGAATAACAAAAATTTTTAAAAATCATAAATAATCTTGATCTTTGATGTACGTTTCCGTATAACTTTTTTGCTATTTCTTTATGTACATAGCTCAGATTAATTTAAAGTTTTATATCCAGCATATTTTCTCTTAAAGTTATGTACCCTATATTTTTTCCAAGTTATATTGTGTATTGGGTCTTTCCTAATATCATTAATCAATCTTTGGAAACATGATTCTAGAAGCTGCATAATAATCATTGTATATTTTAATGTATGAATTGGTGACTTCTCTATTCTTGGTCATTTGCAATTTTCCACGTATATGAAAAACTCGGTGATGAACATTTATTATTCAGGAGTTGACCTCTGATCCACTGCTAATCTGTTTGGAATGTTTTCCTAAGAGTATAAATTCAGGGACACATGGACTGCATACTAGAAAGTCCTGTGACTGATTTTTTCTGGTCAAATCTTCCTTGGGAAGGGAAGTTTCAGTTCCGTCTTAGGGTTGTGGATTACATAACCATAGCATCTGCAACTATTGATAGGTTAAAGAAAATATTTGCTTAAAACAAATGTTTTAAAGCAAATGTTTTAAATTATAGTAAAATATTATTTTCTTTTGTAAATTATTTTGTAACTTTGAACTTCCAAAGCCTTACACCTTTGGTTTTATGCTAATATTCCTGTTTGATCTTTCTTCTGTGCCTAGCTATTTAATCGGAGTTCACTTGGAGATACATGTGGTAACATTTCCCTTTGGCTTCTTTTAATTGAATAAATCATTTCCTAATTATTATATTTTAATTCATCAACTGCTATATTATTTTGTATACTTTTAGAACTCTCTAATCTTTTTATTCTCATATTTATGTTGATTCAACATTCTCTTAAGTCATAGTATTTAATAATATGTTTTCATGTTTAATTAGTAAAGAAAAAGAAAATCAAGAATTGCTGAGCTTTCTCACATGCTACGTTTATTTACTCTGCTAGATGTTTAAAATGTATTATCACGCTTAAGGCTGAAGATGACCTTGGGAGATAAATATTAGGATATCAATTTTACAAAGAGTTCTTAAAGTTCAGAGGGCTTTTATGGCAACTCAAAGTAGCAAGGGTAGTTAGTAAATCTGGGAATAAAATATGTATTTATCCGTTATTGTAGACTGAATTTCTATTACTCGTTTCTCTTTTTATTTTCTTTTAAGGCTTTTAAAAATATTTCAATGCGGTATGTTTTGAGATTTATTTACAATTACTTCGTGACTTAAACAATGCAAACAATTGAAAGTTTGCATTTAAGTAATAAAGCTGAAAGTTCATATAATTATGGCTTTTAAATGCATGTTGTTTATTAAGGTCAAATTTATAAAAATCCTTTGTAATTTTATTGTGCTCTACAATAAGGATCTAGTTACAACCTTGGGCAAAGCAGTTGGTGGCTGATATATTACAATTATATAGAGAAAAATTTATCATCAATTAATGGTATGATGGAAGGGAAAATAAGAAAGATCTGAAAGTATAAATAAGACATTAAACCAGGAATAAAGGCTCAGCCTTCCTTCTTTAGCCCATCATCTCTCCACACCAACAAGAAAAAGATTGCTGAGTGGAACAGACCGCTTACTGCATTGCCTCCTTATCTGAAGATTTCGTTTTAGTTACTGATGTCAACTGTTGTCAAAGAAGTTAATATTTGGGCTGGAGCGGTGGCTCAGTGGTTATGTCACTTGCCCGGTGTGTGCAAGTAAACAAGTTCAAACCCCAGCACCATGTACACAGCGAAGTGGCAAAATCTTGGAGCAATGAAGGCCACATGAAAAACTAAATAAAAATTATTTCTCTCTTTGTCTC
Organism: Aplodontia rufa; assembly: GCA_004027875.1. Lineage (NCBI taxonomy): Eukaryota > Metazoa > Chordata > Mammalia > Rodentia > Aplodontiidae > Aplodontia > Aplodontia rufa. The sequence goes on along the minus strand of PVKS010005485.1, from coordinate 39,530 downwards.
TCTCTCTCACTGTCTTTCTCTCTTAAAAAAAATTCAATATTTGTTTTGACTCTTTTGAGAGACCATGTTCACCTAACTTTTATTATAGAAAAGTTTTTCTAATCTTCTTATGAGTTATTGTTGTTAATCTCTTCCTGTACCCAATTTTTTAATTGAGCTTTATCATAAGTATATACATAAAGAGAGAGAAAAACATGAGATTCAGACTATGTAATTAATTTCAGGTACCCACTGGGAGTCTTAGAATGGTTCCCCTGCAGATTTAGATAGACATCTTCACTCTCGTCCTTTCATTGTTTATTTCATAATAAACAATGCTGTTTATTAAGAAATTAATATTATTGGGGCTGGAGCAGTGTGTCAGTGGTTACAGTGTTAGCCTGGCATGAGTGAAAATGCAGGTTAGAACCCCAGCACCATGTGCACAATGAAGTGTTAGAGCAACGATAGCCACATGAAAAACTAAATAAAGTTGATTTTGTCTTTCTCTCTCTCTCTGTTCCTCTCTTTTTTTTTAAAAAAAAGAAAGAAATTAATAGTATTAATCATTAAGTGCCAAATATTTAATGGATAACATTGCATATGCATTTTTGCAACTCTGATTGTACTATAGTTTTCTTTAAAAAAAATGAGGAAACATAGACACATAGTAATGAGTAACAGCAGAGATGTGAACTGTCCACCTTCCTAATCACTGGGCACTATGGCCTCTACTAGTTCCAGAGGCAGGAGGTCTGAGAAGCACCTCCTTATTTATTTATGCCCTTTAATAACTGCCATGAATCCACTGATGTCATGTTATCCAACTATCAGTGGCAGAAGTGGTCCTCTGGAAAAGGAGCCCTTGCCCTACCTTTGTCTTTCAGCATGTGTGTTACTTTGACCAACAGAGTAAAATCTTTCCAGCAGCCTTCTAACCCTTTGGTCTATCCAAGAAGCTACCCCTATGGTACTTTCCTGAAATCACAAGGACCATGAAATCATTTGAGACAGGAGCTTCTCATGCACTGGCAAATTCTACTTCATGTCTCCTCAATAACAGACAATCTGCTACTATCAAGTGAACCTTCACATAGTCATGTATGGAAAAGCCCATCAAAGGGCCTTCGTTTTATAGGCCAGAGAGGGACTGGATTTCAATGAGTATATAAATATGATTTGGTGGAGAATTTAACCAGTATAGACTCAACATACATAAATACGGTTCAAACACCTCTAGCAGATAGATTTCTTGGCCTGTATTACCCAAACCATTGTCTTAGATCTGCTTTTCATCTTATTCATGATTTACACAGTGGCCATTTAACTGATAGAATTACAATGATCAAATCAATTTAACCTGTGTAAGCAGCCAAGTTGGCTCATTTAAACCAAAATCAACATTAAGGACTGGATTCTACAATTGGCCCTCTACCTCAAAGTTGTGTGCCATTTACTTACATATTAGATCAGGAAAAGTCTTTTTATAAGACCCTTAACATCTTATCTCCCTCTCCCCAACAGCTTTGAAATTCTGTTTTAAGCTAATTTCTGCTAAATCTGGCTACTTTTGGAAAGCTGCCTTGTTTATCAGCAGCAGAAGAGCTCTGGGCTCTTGGCTTCTGGCAGCTATAGCAGCAGCTGCCTCTCAGCACTCAGGTTTGCATCCTGGTGAAAACAGACACAATAATCATATTTTGGAGTTCAGAGAATCAGCATTCCTGCTGAGCAACGACAGACTCCACATGTGGAAACATAACTACAACCTTACCCATGGTCAGTTTTCTTACAAATACCAGCTGTTCATTGCAGGAGTGAAGAGAAGACCTTTGCAAAAGTCCATCTCAACTTTGGAAAAAGTAATCACCAAGGAGGGGCTGGAGCAGTGGTTCAGGGGTTTCAGCGCTTGCCTGGCAAGCACGAGGACCCGGGTTCAAACCCCATCACCACATACAGAACTAAGTGTTGCAGCAACTAAGGCCATGTGAAAAGCTAAATGAAGTTGTTTCTCTCTCACTGTCCCTCTCTCTTTAAAACAAACAAAACCAAAAAACAAACAAACAAAAAAAACCCCAAAAAAGTCATTACCAAAGAAGACTCTCCAAAAAAAGTATCCTGAGGGATCACACACAGAGTGTTACCTGTTCACTGGAGACTGAGAAAATTCCGGGAATGTGGGATTTAGAACACTAAAATGAGGCAATTACTACAATACAAGGCACAAAATAAGGGCTTTAAACGAAGTATGAACAATTTGCTGCAGGAGGCTGGACAGGGAAACAACTAACTATGACTAAGGGGATAGGAGAAAGCTTTATAAAGGAATTTGCATTTGAGTAGAAATTCAGCAAATGGGGAAAGAACTGCACAAAGAAAACAGCATTTACAGATACACAGAGGAAGGGAAGTGTCTGAAAACATTGGGGAAATACCAAGTAGCAGAGTAAGGGTGAGGATTAGGAACTCCCCCAAAACAGAGTTGGAAATTAGACTATGAAAACTAGAGATGGTGCTCTGGAAATAGTACTGATTTAATACATGTGTTATTGTGCTATATTCCTTGCATAGGAATTGAAACAGGGAGATTGTTAGGAGCTGCTGGAATAAAGAAAGTGAGTAAGGCTGATGTTGAGAATGAAACCAGTGTTAGCAGAATAAGAAAAAAAACTCAGTTTTTCAAGGATGTTTGGGAAGATAATTACTAGGACTGAATGACGAACTCAGTATGACAGAGGAAGACAACATTTTCAAGGTTTCCACAAGATCTGTGATTATGATGATATTATTAAAAGTTTGGGAAAACGTGAGGAAGGACATTTCTTTTTGGTGAGAAAGTTAGGAGAACAAGTTCAGTTCTGAATGTTTAAGTTTTAGGCACCTGCTATGGGTATTTATTGCTGTGAAACAAACTACTCTGATACCCAAGTGCCTTAAAAAGATGATTTACTCTTAATTGCACTGCTCTGTGGGTTGCCTGGGCTCAGCTGGATCTGGAATTGGCATAGCATCAATGCATCATTCCATATTGGTCAAAGTGGTCACAGCTCAGGGGTGGGGATGAAGGAAAAGTCTCCACCTTTCAAAGAGTGAACTGCACACTTGTGCTGCCATCCTGTCCTAGAACTTGTAGGAAGCAAATGTGGAGATGTTTATGAGACAAGCATGACCTTTTCTGGATCTCCAAAAAGAAGTTAAAAGTAGAAATGTGAATGGGAAATTTTCTAAGGAAAAGTTAGCCATCCAAACCACGGGAATGTGAAAGATAAAGAAATTGAAAATGGGAAAAGAATGATATCAAAAGAGGAATTGAGGAAGGGAAGCCAACAAAGGAGAGGATAGATTGCTAAAAGCCAATAAAGAACAAATCAACCTGAGTAGACAGAGAAATAAGGGTGTCAAGGAGTGATCAGGGTACAAATTCTGCATGGAAATTGGGAAAGATTTTATAAGAGCATGTGCTAATTGGGAGTTTAGGAAATGCCAGTGACTTGAATGAACATCTGTAGTCAAATTGTCCAGGGAGAGAAAGACTTTACGGAATTGAGGTATAAGGTATCAGGAGAGAGCATAAGGTGCCCCCTCTGGGAGTGTGACAAGCATTTGAGTGTACATCTTGGGAGATCTGACTTTGCTGGATGGAGAAGGGAGGGGGAGGGAAACTCTTTTCCCAGCTTTGTTTGCCTACCTGTAAGGGTGGGTAAGAAGGATCGGAAGAAGAGAAAGGAAACAAAATGAATAAAGGAAGGACCAATAGAAGTGATCTACAGAGATCCAGCATCTCTCAAAGGACTGGCGATGCTGGATGAGACAGGAAGAAATGTAGAGAATGATTTGTATGTTAGGTATTTGGGGATGCAGTGGAGGGGAACTGAAAAAAATCTCCAAGCTCTCTATAAAGAGGGAATTAAACCACCTCCTCCTGGCAGAGACTAGATTTCCCACATCTAGTCAAGTAGATGCCACTCTCTGAAAAGTGTTCACCATCCTTGCTTGCACATACTGTTCTTATAGTTCGAGCCCCTTCTTCTACATTGTACTCCCTAATTCAACCAGTTATAATCAGGGATTCTCGCTCCTCAGAACATCTATAGTACATTTCTTTAACTTTTAATTCCATGTATTCGTATCCATACATTCTATTTATTTGATCTTTCTAATTTCTGTGTAAATATGGGGGGAAAAAGAAGGAGGAGGCAGGGAACATGGATTTGATATGAAGAGCACTGGCATGAGTATACAAAACTGCAGAGTATTTGATAGAACTGGAGATGAGAAACTTAGAAGCTGCAGAAGACAAGTTCTGTCTATCTGATTTCCCATTTTTCATTATTTTGGTTTTAATTATTCACTAAGAAATGGAGGTGGAATTAAAATAATTTTTTAAATTTAAGAATTTACAACTTATTTATGAAAAACATTATAAACAGTATCAAGCAGGACAGGACTGTCACATGCTAACTTTTGAAAAAAATCTAGTTATATTAAATGATTCTTATATCTCCATCTTTTAATAGATAGATGGACACGTACTATCCTTTTCATCTAAAACTCTGCTTTAGAGAAGCTGATTTAATTGTCCTACAATTGACTATTTTATATAAAATTATTTTCAGCTAATACTTTTCTTTCATAGACAAAGAAATTATTTGATAGGAAAATAATATTAATTAAAAGTTGAATGTGTTAGTGTAAATAATGTATTTAACTACGACAAAGACTATGATACAATAAAAGTTCAAATAGACCAGCTTTTTGAACACAGGTTGATATTAGAGCATTAATTATATTGTACACGAAGCATGCCTCCTTATTTATCAAATCATAAAATATAAAGATTTTACAGCCCTTGGCTTGTAAAAACAAGCCAATTGGTAAAGATATACCAATTAAACTAGATTTTAATTGGTATATCTTTACCATGTGATGCTTTTCATAGGGAAAAAAAGTAGAATTCACATGTATCTTGCTTTCTCACAAACTAAAAGACAAACCCCTTGAGGAGAGGGAGCGTATCTTTCATTTTTATGCCCCTGTGCCTGGTGTAAGAGTTACCTGAAGGGATGGGAGGTGAATAAATGAATGAATAGATGAAGCATGGGTATTGAAATAAGCTTTATTTGAATATAATCTGAAAAATTCTAAAGCAAAATTATAAACCAGGATGTATTACAGTGAATATAATATATAAATATCCATCCCAGGTTCTATATTATATACAGTAATTGTGCAAGCACAAAACTTACACAGAAATGGAATGGGCAGCTGCCACACCCATTTCTAAAATAGAGAATGTTGTTAGAAGTATATGAAACATTTTCCAGTATGGTAGAAAAGCAGAAATTAAATATTTTGAGATATCTCAGATTAATCTTTACTATAAGCAGGTATGTTTTCATAAAAACTTTTTAATGGATATAGGCTTCCATCAGATAGCATTCCTTCTCTCCTTTTACCTTCAACTCTAGAAAAAAACAATTTTGTATCTAAGTGCAAGGCAGTTGAAGACAGAAAATGAGCAATAATTTTATTTGAAAACTGAAGATATCTAGAGCTTGTAATTTAGCTCCAATCACAGTGAAAAGAGATATTAAAATAGATATTTTAGAGTACATTACTTAGTACCATAAAGTAAAGAAAATATCTTAGAAATAGAACATTTCATTCTATGCTTAGACTCTTTCATTTGGAATAGGTAATCTGTTTATTTTATTCCATAGAACAGATTTATGATAACTGGCTTGGAATAGTCTATGTAGGCTAATAATTTCACTTCCATGATTTGGAGTTTTAATAGCATCATAAATTATCTGCTGAGGTTACTTGGTAATTCAGCATGTAGAGTCTAGCTGCTTCCTTTGATACTGAGGGAAGAGGAGGACAAGTGCTCCAAAGATGTTAAATCTTTGTCAAATAGTGGTTACAAAATTATAACTAAGATGTAAATATATGCGTATACCCCTATATAGAATAACACCATTATTAGCTCTGTTGATAAAAACCATTATTAGCTCTGTTGGTTTTGTCCTTTAATTTGAGAAACAAAGATAATTATTAAGAGGAAAATAAGACAAAGCCACACAAATGGGACTTCAGAAAGGCTAAGCCATCTGTTCATTAGATTGATAAACTGCTATGACCAAGGCACCACGGGAGAACTGTTCATTAACATTTAAAGGCAGTACAAGTTCACAGGGGCCCTAAGCTGAGGGCCCTACAAATCTAAAAATCACTTCCATTAGGACAGACAGCATAAAATCTATACTGGCATACATTTATTTATTTTTGCAATGCTGGGAACTGAACCCAAGACCTTATGCAAACTAGTAAAGTGCTTTACCACTGAGCTACGCCCCAAGTCCTGGCATATATTATTTTACAGCATTTTTCACAAACAACAATTAAAGATATTATATATATATAATGAGACATATATGTGTACATATATATGAGACATATATAAATGTGTATATATATGTGTGTGTGTATACATATATACACACACATCTTCAAAATGATTTATATATCTTTATATATATATTTCTTTAAAGATATATATATTTCTTTTACATATCTATCAAATATATGGGTATATATTTGATCAGGATGATTTCTAAGATGTGTGTATATATCTCTGTATACATATCCATATATATACACACACATATATACATATATACACACATATATATACACACACACGATGAGGTGGTCAGAGTTTTTAATTTAATAACTGAAGAGACCTTAAATATTAGCAATATAATTTTCTATTACCATTAGTAGTATCAATTATTTTTCAATGACAAAATGTAAAGGGAAAAACTTAAAGGATTACAAATCAAATATTTTTGTGCTCTTTTCTTCCTATGCTATTACGTCAGTATTGGAGAAAATCAGGACAGCCCTGGGTCCTGTAGAAAACCGTTCCTTCCAAGAAGGCTCCATCCTGTATCAAGGTTAAAACTTCCATGAGTTTCCATTGGCTGAATGACTGCATAAATTAATGCCATTCAGAACAGCTTTAACTTGCACAGCTGACTTAGGAAATGTGTGACTAAGCTTCTAAATTGGCATCTGAGGCGCATTTACAAGAGTTGCCTTATCTCTGCACCACTTACTGCCTTTCATCCCCCCTCGCTTCCTCCCATTATCATCATCACTTTCATCACAGGCAGCTGAAGTTTCTCCTTCAAAATCAAAAAGCCCTTGGAGTCTAGTCCTGCTTAAAGCTATGGGTCTCTAAAAATGCAGATGAGTGGTGTGTCTCTCTCATTTCCATTTGAGTAAGTGAAAGCTTCTTAATTTGGGGTCATTATTGATACGTAAATCTGTAGAGAAAATGACATGCATTTATAATATGACCGATGTTACATGATTCATTGTTCTTCCAACATGTTAATTACAGAAAGAGAGTCCAGATCTTAGATTCCCTGAATATGAAACACTGTTGGGTACTAATGGAGCAGACTCACATCCTCTGAGCAGGCCAGCCCCTGCTCTCACTGGCTCATGTCTCATTATATGAACTGAAGTTTGTCTCCCATTTAAAAAATCATCTAATATCAATCTGTCTACTCTATTCGACTGACTTTCTGTGGACAGTTTGAGAGTGGTAAATGAAAGGCTCAAAATGTGTTTTCATACCTGATTGTGGACTTTGTTTGGGAATTTTGGCTACCGCTTGAGGGCTGGAGGTGGAGTGCGTCCGTTGATTGGCTGAGCTGTGGATGCTGCTGGGAACTGCAGAGGAGATGTTCTTGCGGGGCTTCATATCTTGCAGCCACATGGGTGAGGCTTCAAAGGCCTGCATCCTCCGAGCATGGCTATTGGCATTGACTTTCAGGTAGGCCTGGGCCTTGTGTTCTTGGAGCTCCCCGTAGTTGGCATCTGTCACCCTGCACTCATATAAACCTTCATCCTTTTTCCTCACTTTGGAAATTTGAAGCTTATGGGAGATGTCATTGCCTTGAACTTTTACTGTCTGAAAAAATGCAGGTAAAAAAAGTGCTACATGAAATTATTTTGTTTTCATTCTTTATCCTGAGCTTGCTAATGTTGGAAAACTAATAAGCCTTAATGACATCATAGCTACAGTTGAGGGGGTTTTCATTTCCTTAAGATCAAATCTGAAGATCTTATTTATTCTATTCCACTAACAACTGCAATCACAGACTTGAGGTAATGATGTCAATCCAGTCACAGCCATAGCAGCAGTGAGCTCTATACTTTTCAGAATCCAATTGATAGATAGCAGTGCTAGTATTTTCTCAACATGGGACTGGATTCTGCCTAGTTAACTCAGTTGAATGAAGCATAAACCAATGAGGCCAACTCTGTAGATTATACACTCTTTTCTTCACTGTGTTTTATAAAATAACCTCATTAAATCTAGGTAATCACAAAAATATTTTGTTGGTCATAACAGTTCAAGTGAAATTATACTTTTATACTCACATTGGGATGACTACTAAAGGTACTGATGGACTAGACTTGGGTATTAATAATTTTTTCTTAAATTTTCAATGTAGTCCTGCCTATAGTTATAGGATGACAGGGCTCAGATACATACTAATATCAACTGAAGTCTTATGGCTTGGAGTATATACCAGATTCTTTATAGGAACTTGGAATGCCTTCAATCAAACATTGATTTAATTTTTAAAACTGAAATTGAGTCTTTTTCTTCTAATAATTTTTATCCCAGATTAATAGTAAGATCATCTACATAAAATATATATGATATATATATATATAATATGTATGATATTATTTGAACAGTTAGACATAATAATATATCATACATCATGCATGATTGACAGAATGATAGATTTCTTAAGACATTCAGGATTTAAGGATTTGGTTAATTTTGAACAACAGAGAAAGGAAATGAAGGAGGAGGTAAAAAGATAATTCTTTCTGGTAATGGCTATTGTACTTTCAAATAGCTGTAAATAATTAAGAAAATCTGGGAAACAGTCATCTATATTTTACATATAGAGGTAGTTTTCAACATTTGGACCATAATCATAAATATGTATTTATGTGTATGCAAACTTACATATAAGTTTTCTAACATCATAAAATAATGGAAGTTAGTTTTATATATATTCTTGGCTAACAAATTTAGAGGTAGTCGGAGTATTTATATCATTATTATCCCATTTTGCCGTAGAGTAAACTCAGGATTAGAAGGTTTGTGCTAGTGATTCTCAACACTGACTGATTAAGTAGAGAAGCTATTTTAAAAAATACTATCATTTGACTTAATGCAGAGCTAAGTATTCTGCATCTCTAGAGGAGGGGGCTTTAATCAATGTTTTATACATCTTTATCAGGAATTCTAAGTTAATAACTGTTGGTTTAGTACATATGTCAAGGTCACACAGAAGGTTCAATGGGAACAAATTACCTTCTGCCCCTCTTCGTATCTAAAACTCTTTTCAAATTCACTAGGTTTTATAAATGATTGCTCTAGCTAATACTGTCAGCAGCTTCATATGTGATTATCTCTGATAGTATACATCCAAAAGTTCTTTTGGTTACTATTCTTAAAATGGTATGGGCATGGATGAAGGGTAAATTGTTTATAGCCAAAAAACTTAAATTATATGTGTGAAACATGAAATACTTATGAAAAAGAGTATTAACTGATTTTACCAATCAAGCTTTTTCTAGCATTGTGTGAGAACAGCAGTTTCTATGATACAAGAAAAACTGGGGGCTGGAGCTGTGGCTAAGCAGTTACGGTGCTTGCCTGGCATGCACAAGTATGGAGTTCCGAACCCCAGCACCACGTATGCCACAAAGAGTCAGAGCAGTGAAGGCCATATGAAAACTAAATAAAGTTGATTCTCTCTTTCTCTCTCTCTCTCTTACTGTCCCTCTTTCTTTAAAAAAAAGAAAAAAGAAAAATCGGACTGGAATATTGTTTAAAAATGGTGATTTTGTGAGTTATTAAGTTTCAGTTTGTTTGATATTTTATTTTTATTTGATATTTATTCTGTGTTGAGATTACACAATTCAATGACAGATGTAAGTTCTGCACACAATATATTTTAATGCTTTTAGTTATAACATCAGTCTTATACCACTTCATGCTATCATATGAGCCTCAATATAAATATCTTTCTAAAATGTAGATCACTAAAAGCAAACAATAACAGTATGTTCATGCTCAGTAGAGTTCTTCCATTTGTATTATATTACTATTTCATTTCTAGTAGTGAAAACTTACTATTTATCAAGGTAAGTTGTATTAATATGAAGCCACTCTGCATGGCTTCATTTGAGGTATAGCAAAAGATAAAATTTTCATTTTCTAGTCTTTAATACACACAATTATTAAAACTAATAACTAATAGAATAGAAAAATAATTTCATATGTTCAATAGGTCAAACTTCTCAGTGGTTGCAGATTTATATATACTTTTGGTCTTGCATTTTTATGATTTTGAACACTATCATTAGAAACACATTACATATATTATGGATGGCATTCAAATTTGAGTTATTTTATTTCATTATCGTTTCAAACTCCTGTTGGATGCTTTAAATTTTTTTCTCTCTACAGGAAGATTTTTATATATTACTATTTTACTTTCTATTATAGGATAATCATTTCCATAATTTTAAATGCGTATTAGCCTTGCAGCCTTTTACTCTTGTAGCTGTTACAAAAAGCAAGAAAAAAAGTCACACCTTTTAGGATAGCAAAATGATTAGTTAATTTCTAGGGATTTACAGATTAACATATAATTTTATTTATGGACTCCCAAGTTGATTCAACTTTTATGTGCCTAATGAGGTAAAAAGGAGATAATTGGCTCTCATCCTACGTTTTCAAAATTACTTTTTCAGGGACAACAAATTAAAAGGTTTTTAAATCTAAATTCCAATTACCATTAATGTTCACCTTGGGCCTGCCTAGCAGCTCACTAAGGCACGCGCCCCCTGTCGCCTGTCCCTTTAACACTCACACTGATCTTGGTCCCGTCGTTGTCCGGCTCTCTGTCGGGTAAGAGCTCCACCTGCGGGAGAAGGACGCAAATGCTCAAACTCCCACCGCGGTCCTCTGACTCCCTTGCCCGCAGCACAGCGGTGCGTAGCCTTCCGGGGCAGACCCCAGCCTTTGTAGTTGTGTTGCAATATTTTGGTTAGGACCAAAAAGGGAAGAAACGCGGCCCCATCTGAGTCCCCTGCCCTGCCTAGGTCGTCCCGCCTCTCCGTGGTTCTCTGACCTGCTGCCAACCCCATTTCGCTGGACCCGGCCGCCAGCCCCCTGGGCGCCTCGCGCCGCGTGGCGCGGTCCCAGCGCCACCAGCAGCTCTGAGGCTGCGGTCGGTGAGGCGGGGCGGGTGCCGGAGGCCTGGTCGCCTCTTCCTGGCGGTCCTATCAATCTGGGGCTGCGGGTTCCGGGAAGTGTAGGGACAAACATAAACGTGGGCGAAGATGTGAGTGAGGGTGGAAGTTTTCTGGGACACATTTCTGTATCTTTGTCGGTGCTGCCGTCCAGTCCCCGGGATTTTTTTTTTTTTAACAGACTTTCTCTTTCACCCTCCGAATGTCCAAGCCCCCTTTTAGCTCAGTTGCCTTCCTTCTTTGCTCTGAACATCTTCCGTCTCCCTTTCTTATTAAATTTTTTCCTTCTTCTCTTTCCCCCCTTTCCCTACCCCTCCTTTCGTTTTCTCTCCCCTCCCCCTTCCTTTCCTACCCACAGGCTCCTTTATTCTCTCCTCTTCTTTCCTCTCTTTCCTCCCTTGTTCCGCCCCTCCGGGTTCAGTTCAGCCACTTCCCTTCCCACTCCTTCTTCCCCTCCCCGCTCTTTTCTTCGTCATCTCCCACTACAATCTCTATGTTCTCAGGACTCGGTTAAAGGCACAGGTGAAAGAAACGGGAAGAAGGGTGGTGGTGGTGGGGGGGGGGCACAGAGACCTCTGACAGGATTTCTCCAAGCACTCACACTATCTTGAAAAGAGTACAGCGGATATCCTGGGATGTATCAGCCCTGTAGTGACATCATGGGCAATAAGAGCAGAAGGTAATGCTCAGGTTCAATGGGGAACGACTCAGTCATATGACTTCCTTGGTGGTTTTAACTTATGTTGCCCAGTGGAAATTCAGACTCGCTTCTTGGGATCTTTGGGCGTTCACCCCCAAGGAGACGGAGAGTCCTCAGGGACGCTTAGGCAGCATCTTGGGCCCTGACCCCATTGGATACCCAGAGAACTAGAAGAATGGGACAATAAACCAGGGCGTTGCGGACTATGCGACTGCACTACCTGCGCTCCGGCCACCTCGGACCCGGGCTCCAGGTCCTCGGGTCCGCGCAGGAACCACCACTGGATTTCTAGATACACCGAGGCGGAGCCGCTCTGGAAAGCGCAGGACATCTCCACATTCTGTCCCTCAGTCGCTGTCACGTTCCGCGGAAACTCGGTAAATTTTGCTGCAAAACAGGAACACAACCTTTTGGCATATCTACACTACTTTATCCAACATCTCTCCTTGAGAGCTCACATTTGCCTCAGACTTAAAAAACAGCAACAACAATCCCCCATGATATTCCTGGCTTTGTTTGCCCCCCTCCCCCTTTCTTTGCCTGTCTTATTTTGGGTATCATAACTAAATCTCTTTGTTGTTGATAAAGTCTAGATAATGGAATGGTTAACAAGCTTGTTAGTAACTCTTTGTTAGCCGAACTGCCTAGAGTTAGATCCTAATATCTTTGCCAGATTGTAGTATTCCGCAAAACTTAACTGACAGATTCAGTTAGGTGCCATTTAGACCATCTGTCAAGTTGATATATGAGGAAAGCCTCTTGCCTCTAAGTTTCTAAACAAGCTATGACTAACGGGATGTTTCATTTTACAGACTGGATCATGACTGTCAAAATGCACATTGCTGTTGTATCAAAATCAGTTATTAGCAATTGTGATCTGAAGCCTACAGTAGTGAAACAAGTTGCATACTTTCTAAACTACACATATTTTATTCTCTATAAATTAACCTTCACATTTGTTCCTATCAAGCTATTGTATATCAAATTCCCATGTCCCTTGGGATCTAACAATAATATATCCTGGCTTAGTTCAGATTGAAAATTATTTTGAAGTCACTATAGATAATTTTTAAAGCTTTTTCATTACCAAATGTGACACTGCCAGTTTGTAAGATTCATAGATCCACAGTGAAACTCACAAAAAATAAAATGTCCTCTTTCTCCTTAAAGGCATGTTTTAGAACATAGAATATTCTTGTTAACATGGCTGTTCTTATCTTGTCTAAAAGACACTTTGTAAAGAGCTCCCTAACAGTAGCCTCAGATTTGTGACTAATAGAAGTGTAGAGCTAGAATGCACACTTATGAAGAGGAGGACTAAGGGAACAGAAAGAATTCAGGGGAGATGCACTCCCCCACCCCCTCCAGTTTTTAAAGATAAATATTATAAATGTATCATTCATAATTTCATGAAATCCCAAATTAATCTCTAGTGAAATGGAACTGTGTTTATATTTGAAGGAAATGGGAGCTATTAAGAAGGCGGTCTGATTTGAAAAGGACTTTTCTCTTCAAACTGGAAGGAGGAGTAAATGGCATTTCTGCTTGCAGAAGTGATGCAGTCTTCTGGCAGTAGATATGTGATCTATTCCTGGTGCTGAAACGACCACTGCAGCCTGCGAAGTCCTGAACAACTGGATTCAGCAGGCTGCTGCTGCTTATAATGCAAGTCCTGCCTTTTAGTGGGTCCTCAGAGGAGTCTGTCTTTTGATAAATATACATGGAAACGAAGTCACACAGACCCAGAAAAGGGACACTATAAACCCTTTCTGCCTACAAGGGAAAGGAAGGATGGTGATGAAAAGTCTCCCATACCCAGTTTTGTGTTTGTGATGATTATGTATGCATGAGTGGTTACCCTGTGCATGTACACAGAAAGTACACACACACCCCCCCCCACACACACACATACATACACACACACACATACCCCTGTGTGCTTACCAGGGAACTCACCTCTTCGCTAGGCATCCCTTAGATTTTCTTGCCTATGATTTAATAAACTTTAAAGAAAAATTCTCAACAGAACACTATTCATACAACCTAAACCCACTGTTACTTGCTAAGAACCTCACTACATCGGCCTGTCTTTTCGCTGAATGTAAGGGAAACACACACACACACACACACACACACACGTATATTTTCTATATTTTCCATCCAACACAGACTTACCTTGAGAAGAAAGCCCTTGTTGTACGTATAAAACGGAAAAGAAAACAATTCCAACATATGCCAAAAAGATCCCCATCATTCCAAAAAGGAGGGGGGTCACATCAGTATAGCCAACCCCCAAAAAGCCCTAAAAGAAGAGAATGCAAGCGTGTCAGAAGGTTCTGTTTCAGAGCTCCGGGCGCGACACAGCAAACATTCTGTCCTGCTGCTCGCTCGGCGGGTGAAGACTGGCTTTGGGGAGAGGGGATTGCAATTCGCGAAGGTTAAAATCAGTTGGCTCGGATTCCTGAGGCTTCTAGTGCAGACTCAGGCTTCAAACGCTGGGAAATGTCTCCGCTGCTTGGCTGGCTGCTTTCAGCTACCTGGCAGCTCGACCAACGTCAGCCCGCTGCTCCGGCTTGCGTGATCACTGCCCTCCCTAAACACCAAGCCAGCTCGGGAAGCGGGGAGTGGGCAAGGGGGGCGGGCTGGAGGACTTCGCTGGGCTTGCCGCGCCGCAACTTTTCCCTCTAATGGCTGTGATGATTTCTTTAACTCTCTGTGCGCTGGACAGCTCCGCACCGCTGGGAGCTTGGGCCGCTCAGTCCGCGGAAGGCAGAGGGCTGGGCGGCTCCGTCGGTTTCCCTTCTAGAGAGCAGGAACATTTATTTTTTGGAGGGTTGTTTTCCCCTCGCCCCCATCAATTGAATCTTTTTGGCTGGATCTGATGGCTTAGTGCTGAAGAGGACAATGCAGTTGCAGGATTGCGGTGTTTGCTTGGGGCTAGGAGCAAGGAATTTGAGGAGGAAGTTGAAGCATTGCTGAAGAGGGAGGAATGGGATGGAGTGGAAGAGACTGCTTTGGGGCGATGAAAACAGCCATTTGAGGGAAATGTCTCTTAACCAGTTATTAACTGCTCTAACTAGAATGATCACATGCTATTATTTCACACGAAGTTATTGCTGCACAGCCTCCAGTGGAAGAGAAGCCCTTCAAGCAGGCATCATATCACTCCAGCTGGCAAACAGCAGAGATGAAAAGTACAAAAAGTCACATCTTGAGAGAAATTTTCCAGAAGAAAAGCCCACCGTACTATGTTTATTATTTTTAATTCGTATACTTTCTGCATTCTGTCCCACTGTCCCACAGTATCTTGGAGTGGGGGAGGGGTTTTAAGTACCATTAAGATTTTCAGGATATGATCCATTTCTGTTGTGTTCAGTTTCTTCTCTTCTGTGTAACAGTAATTTTGTAATGCTCCCCAGGAATAAGAAATATTATTTTAGGCACAAAAATAGTAAGTTTTAGAATCTGTAACAAATCTAGTTTTCTGTTCTGGTGAAGTTTGAGTTTATTCTATTTTTTTAATGAAGAATCAAAACGACAGTATATATCACATTAAAAATTCTATTTGTCCTTATGAAATCTAAGTTTGAATCTTTAACAAAATTGATATCATGTTCCATCAGAGTGTAATTTTTAAAAATTCTCATTATTGTTTCTGTGTAACTATATCTCCGATTTTTGGTATTAGTTGGAAATATGAGGCTTAACAATTCTGTCAGGAAACCAATGCAGTTTATGTGTTTTCATTTTACAGATAAAGAATTCGCAGCTGGCTAATGCCTTTACTGTCCAGAAACAAAAATTAACCTTAACATAGCTGTTGAGTTTTTAAACCATTGCTATTGCTGAAAGCAGCAACAACTTAAGTATCAGAAAATTGAGACATGATAACTTCAAAAGAATATGATCTTTTTTTTCTGAAGTTACATTTGTTTTTCACCATGGGTAGAGGCAGAATAGGGAATTCGGAGACAGCCATAGGGAATATTTTATATCTGCTTATGTTTAGGCTGATCAGACTCTATCTTCATTTTATTCAGCAAAAAAGATTTTGAAGTTTGTTATTCCCAGGAAAGAAGTCTCTGTATGTTCAGACACTCCCTTGGAGAATGTGTTCAGTACATAGAAACACAATTTAAATTAACATACCTAGTTGGTGTAAAACATTATTTGGAAAGCAAACAACAAAACATTGCAAGTATTAGCTATTTAGAAGCTAGTCATTTTCAGCATTGAATGTCCCTAACAGAATGTATGCAAAGTGGTAATAAGATTTTAGCTTTCTCTTAACATTTATCATAAACATGAGTGTAGCTTGTCATGAAAATGACCTGACTTCAAGGTTATCTGGTCTTAGAATAGATTCTAATATGATGAAAAGGGCATCCATTTTAAGCAAGAGAAGTTCTAAATTAGCAAAGCACTTTAGCTGCTTTATTGGGAATTTGACCACTGAAATTGCAAGACTATAATAAAAACAGGTTTAAAATGTAAAAATGTAAAAAAGGAAAGTGTGAGGAATGCTATAATGGGGCAGATAAATCATTGGAGTATTTTAAGTAGAAATTTAAGTAGTCAAGCTATGAAAGAAGGAAGAAAGGCAAAAAGAAAGGGAAGAAGGGAGTAAAATAGGGAGGGAGGGAGGAGAGGGAGGAAGAAAGGAGAATTGGAAAAATTTAGTTATTCTTATGAAAATTGTCAAAGGGTATTTTATTTTCAGTTTTGCCAATGTAGACTAAAAATATTTTCTTAAATATCTGTTACAAATCCTCAAAGACATTAAATAGTGTTAGTAAACACATTTGCATAATCTTCTACAGAACAATTGCCTTATTAAAGACAAAATATCTCTGTATTGACAATTTGAAATGACAAAAATATTAATAAAGATAAATATGTCCAGGATATCAAATGACAAAGTCCTATAATATTAACGAGTCCTCATAAAAGGCTATATTTTCCTATAAGTTTGGAGGTAAATTATCAGGGAAGATTACTTGTTTAATCCAGATATGGGAAAATTTTTTTTTACCCATTTGTTCTTCCCCAAATAATTGCTGATGCCTGATACTATAAATGACTGCAATCTCTTAAAAAAAACATTTATGAGCTAGTGTTCTGAAAATGAAAATCTACCATCTCAAATTTTGATGGTTTTCTTGCTCTCTGGATTAGTTTTTGTCTATTATTTGACTTTTTAAAAATGTAAAATTCTATGTCCATACTATTCTTTTTCTCCCTAATCTTATGATAGGAATGGTCATCTGGTATGTTCCATCCTCAGGCATTATTCAATCTGAGTCTTTCCATTGTGTTCTTTTGGTATATTATCTCAATCACATTTATTCTTTTTTTTTTTTTTGGCATACTCAAATTTGCCTAACTTTCTCTTTCAAACACTGCTCCTTTGTGAGTTCTGCAGCCTTTACATCTTAGAGACTTTCAGAGGTCTTGGTCCATTTAGATCTCAGTTACAGATGAAGGTCTTTAAGTTCTGTGGCTATGGACTATACTATCTCTTTCTCCTAAGAGGGATTTTGGGGGCATTTTTCCATTTTGAATTTGAGAGGAATCATCATATTTCACTCCTGTTTGCTCTCAATAGGTTTACTTTACATGTTGCACTTTCAATTTTTTTCCTAAGTTGAGGCTTACACACAAAATGTAAAATTTTAAAAAATTTGGAGCAACTGGAAGATGCAAAACCTTGAAGGTATTTTCTTTACAAACAACCTTAAAGTATTTAAAATATCCACTTACAGAACTGAAAAACAATTGATATGGATCCAGAAAGGTAAACTTCATTTTTTTACCTCTCTTGCAGGGATCTCACTGGCTCAGATGAACTATATATATGTTTCTACAATGCCCCTGGAGGTGCATCCTACTGGGTTCCTGAACACTTTCTTTGGATATGATCAAAACTGCATAAAAGAGAATATTTCAAGGTACCGAGGAAAGAATTTCACTTAAAATCTCATGCCTGGATTAATTTATTTCTCACTTGGCAAAATAAAAGGAAATACTGCAAAGTCTAAATGTTGAAGTAATATAAAATATCCACAGAGAAATTTTATTTCAAATGAAGAAAAAAAGAGTCTAAGAGAAAGTTACTAACTCATGTAAATTCCAAATGAGCTTTAAAAATATGTATTTTGCAGAATGTACAAGCTTTAAGTGGTCAATTTAATTTCTACATGTTGAAATTTCAAAGATATGATAAAGTCAAGGATATGTGGAAATGAGAGATGAAATGGTATGAATATCTCCTTCCATGTATGTGCACAATGTGTCTTCACAAGATGAGTGCATTTTGGAACTACACTGTGGTTTAGCAAACAGTGAACCCTAATCATTCACGCTATGGTATGCTGAAACTATCATAACCATTCACTCAAAGCAAGTCAATACTTAATTTCTCCAATAGCCTAAGATCTAAGATGCAAGGTGAGCATATGAAAGTTGTTTATGCCAATGATTTTACTAACTATACTAATGACTATGTAACTCAAAATTACTCAATAATTAATTAATTATTTTCTAGATACCATTAAAAAAGTCATTTGAAATTCTAGACTTAGGTACTTCTCAGATCTCCTTAATACGACTTCAAGTTGTCTTATGTCTTGTGTTTTATAAAGTAAACAGTTTATACAGATTTATATTGGTGGTCTCTGAAAGTGATCAAACATTCTAAATAGGCTATGGGGACTCCAACTGCCAGTTACATGGCTACTGTTCATTTTAATCTTCCAGATGACATTTATCCATTTGTGTTTTTCTTTTATACATGACTGAAATGTAAATTACTTAGATCTGGCTTTTATGCTAGGGTACTCTGTGTAACTTTGTAATTGAAGTTCACAAAGTTAGAACTCAAATTATTCATGAGGTCTTGTTATGTCATTTTAAAACTGTAATGTCTGGCCTAGAGGCGACCTCTGGAAAAAGCAAAGAGAAGCTTCACATTTTCTGTGAAAGTTAATATCACAATCTGCTTAGATGCCCTCTATGAAACTCATGGATCCTTCTATTCACTCTTTTTCTTTTATGAGAAATTAAGATGGTCTCATGATCAAATATATGTTATGTTCATTAATTTCTTCATTAGCCAAAAGTTTGTAACCCACAGCAAAAAAGGAAATCTGTAGAAAGACAATATAAAGTAAGATAAGCTGAGATTGTTGTAGTTTAATTTACTATCTCAGGAATGCTTCTTGTTTCAAGATTGTACTGCAGTTAAATCTCAGAACTTGTGATATTTATTAGCTTCACTATATGCTTTTTTCATTAAAAATCCTGTGGGTTTGATTAGACATGAATAACTACCATCTATATCTATTTTTGTGCAACAGATAATTATTTAGGGAAAGAAGGCAAAAATACAAGAAAAGCAGAAATTTTTGGTAGAGTCTATAATTTCCAAGTTTTTCCATTGTTCTATGCCTATATTTATACTTTGAATAAAAATAAATATAAACTTTTAATAATGCTTTTGAAAATATTTGAAAAAACAAAGCAATTTATAAACATTTAACTAGCTTTACATTTTTAAGTATGCATGTTTCCCAATTAAAAGTGGGTTTTGAGTATTGCAGACCTGAGTTCAAATTTCCTCTCAGTATTTATTATTTTTATATCCTTCTGCTCTCTAGCACCCAACTTTTCTGTAAATAACAGCTCTTGTTTTATTTTTGTGGGGACACAGTGAAATAGTATATGCATATGCCTTATCACAGTGTCAAGCACACAGTAAGTGCTCTATAAAAGCTAACATTTTGTTGCCATTTATCCCTGTCTTTGGTTCCTGGATTTGAGGTTTTATAAATATGGCATAAAAAGAAATGTCTCATTAAATCTTATAATCATCATTTCAGGAAGAATATATGGGTATTCTGAACATCCCAACAGGCAACCATAGTGTTATTTTCTGTTGGTATTGGAGGAACTGATACTTGAGAGAAACATTGAAATTAGTTCAAAGTAAAAAGACTAAACAAACACTACACTAGTGTACTGATACTTTATTCATGAAATAAGAATAAGAATAAGAGGGAGGCCTCAGAACCCTCTGAAGTTGTATATTTGATTTAGTCATGCTCCAGTGCAGAATTATATTGGGAGAAGTATTTTTTTCATGTGACTCCAGTATGGATGGAGATTTTAACTCATCCCAAGGTAAACTAAGTCAGACATATTGTTAAATGACTACTAAGTTATTCTGTATGGTAGAATACTGTGTTTAAGTAAGACTGAATATATTAGGAGAGGATCAATGACTTATGTAAGGATCTAGTCTTCATAGAACTTGCTAGACTGCTTGAACTCCTAGATCCCCAAGATTTAAGGAAATATCACGGAAATCCTAAGGTGGCTATCCTATGGTGACACCAGTGGAATGGTCTTGGTTCATGTCGTTTCCCCCATAATTATTAGTTCATACTTCTGTTTTTTAGAACTGCCCTCTTCAGATGATAAATGATATGACCACCATAGACAAAGAATAAGAAGATCTTAGATCTAGTATCAAATTAAGAGTCATGACTGGGTAACTTGCAGAACACAAGAGAGGAAAGGTACTTTTAAATTTCTTTAAGTGGTCAGGATTTAGTTGGAAGGTTATTCAAGGTAGGATAAAAGAAAATTTTCATCCCAAGTCAGTGTTCTAAATTCAAAGTAGGAGTCAGCTCATATTCTCTTAGGAAAGACCCATGGGCCCTGTGGGAGTAGCCCTGGATGACTGGGCTTAATCATCAATTAGTCTTGGTAATTGCTAAGGAGCAAAAATGCTTTGGATTTAAGGAGACATGAATATAGGAAGTTAAGCTTTGGAAAACTGCATTGCAGTTTAAGGAGAACAGAAAAAGATAAAATGAAGTCTTCAGAAGTTCCAGAGATTTGTTCTATATTTGGAGAGCTTGATTACTAATTGTGAAAATTGTGTTCACCTCTTCTCCATAGTGAGAATAGAGTGTGTATGTGTGTGTGTGTGTGTGTGTGTGTGTGTGTGTATGTGTGCGTATGTATGTGTGTGTGTGTGTGTGTGGTGTGCTGCAGCAGCGAAATAAATGTGGGACAAGGGGCAAGTTATAACTGGTATTCATTCTTTTATAGGATTTCAGGCAGAGGAATTTTGTGGATAACATGTTCTGAATACATTTGCTTCCTATGCAAGATGTGCACCAGCTTCTGTACTTCACAGTCTCATTCCCATGCTTTTACAGACATTTTAACAAAATTCTCTGTATCTTCATCCTTTTCACTAAATGTTCTCTGTGCCTTCAAACACTCTCTCTCACACACATACACAATAAGTTCTTAATAGAAAACCATGTTTTCAAGAACTCCCTTCTTTATCTCTCTCTCTCTCTCTCTCTCACTTGAGAGAGAGAGAGAGAGAGACAGACAGACAGACAGAATCATTTTTTTCTATTGTTTTTCACATAGCTTTTGTTGCTCTGAAACTTAGTTGTGTACGTGGGTGCTGAGATTTGAACCCATGTACTTGAGCATGCCAGGCAAGTGCTATAACTGCGGAGCCACCACTCCAGCCCCCTCTTCTGTATTTCTTAACCTCTAATGTATGACTTGCCCTTCGTAATTCCTTGCTTTCTTCAACCTTCACATGAATTATGCTTTCAAAATTCTTACATGACAGATCTGCAGTTTTTATATAAAGTAAGCATACTTTGACCACACATTTCCATTGTCTCATCATGAAATTTGTCATTTCATAAAATGGTTGCTTCTTGGAAATAATGAAGTTAGACATCCATTCTTAATACAACATTTTATTCCTTCAGTCTTTTACTCTATCACTTTTAAGACATTAGTCAACTATTTCACAGATTTAATAATGGTTCCTTTTCTGACATTTACACATGTAGCATTTTATCCCTTTCTTCTCATCTCTGCTTCCGAAACTCAGATTCAGTATGATATTACTTCTAATTGTCTCGGCCTTACTCCTTATGTTAAATAGTCAATATGAGGATTTGTTAGTTTTTGAACACCACTACCTCATCATTCATTCATAAATAAGAAATGTGACCATACGGTTGATCCATAAACCTAATAGATTCACAATTCCACTATGACTTGATCTCTATAGTCCTCCAAATTGGTTACCTACAGTTACATTTAAGGTTCCCAGACATTGGTGTGCTAGAGGATTTCTTCATGGTGATCCACACCCTTTCCTTAAGAAGTTTTATGGTGGATTGACGTATGTTTGTTTGTATTGCAGAAATAAAGAGCTTGACACTTGGTAGACAACCAGTATTAGTCTCAAGGAAGAAGATTAAGTGAACAATCCAATAGGATCTCAAGACGATACTTATGAGATGTTTAAGAGATGGGCCCCAAGGCAAAAGTTTGGAGTTCTATATTTGATTTAGCTATGTTCTAGCACAGAGCTATATTGGGGAAAGGGCTTTTGCATAATTCCAGTATGTATGTAGCTGCATTGGTATTTTAATGTGCATCTGAGAAGATGGGGAGAAAATTTCTATTTGTGTGTACATAATGACCTAAGGTGTGCATCTGTTCATTAATTTTATTTTTATTTTTTACTTGTTTGGTTTCCTCACTGGTATAGATTAGGTGATTCTTTGGAAGAATAGCCATCTGTTTAATTTCTAAGGTCATTGTAATAAATGTGCTGCAACCAGAGATCCCAGCATGTTTAAAACCTCTGGTGGCTGTGGCATTTCTTTGGGTTATTATTTCCCTTTGGTGGTTAAATGATTAATTACTGTCAATAAGTAATCATCTCCATTAAAAAAAGAGAATCCATTATAATTGTGCTTAAGAGATAGGATGCCATAGTGCTTGTTTCATGGAAGTGGATTACACTTTGTAATATCTTAGTGAGTGGGTTGTCTTCTGAGCCCTTCCAGGAGGTACAGTGTGTAATGTGTTTCACATAACAAATACATGAAACATTACTGTCTTTCTGAATTGGGCATCTTCCTCCACAATATAGTAGGAATGTCATCATTTGGACTTCATTGAATGTAAGCTATCTTTAAATCAATGTTTCAGTTCCCCAACCAAGAAAAATCTGAGAGCCATTTTTAATTTCAAATGTATATTAAATCCTAAATCTCATTTAATGATCTGCTTTGAGAAATTTATAAAAATGCAATGCAATGAAATTCATTTATAATTATTATAAAATATCCCTTTGTACATGAATATACAAGAATTTTCTTAATATCATAAAGGAAATCTATTAAATAACAATATCAAATATCATATTTAATAGCAAAATGCTGACATATGTTTTTTTAGTCAGCTTCTGTGGTCAAAACACCTGACAAATGAATGAAAGAGAAGGAAAATCTGTAAGGGCCAAAAAGGATGAAATACAACTGTCAATTTTTATACTTCATATGATTACATATGTAGAAAACAGCATTTAAAGATAAATTGTCAATTTATAAGTAAATTTTGAAAAATTGTAGGGTGTGAGGACAATTTAACAAATAAATTATACTTGCATATTTTAATTCACTTTTAAAATAGTTTTTTAAATGTACAATTTATAATAGAATAAAATTATCACATTGTGCTGAATAAATCTAGTGAAAAATTTATAGGACCTCTTCAGAGAAAAACTATAGATATTTTGAGAGAGACAAAAGAATATCTAAATAAACTGAGGATATTTCCTACAAATAAAGACCACAAATGGGAGATCTTCTCACCTCAGTTAGAAAGTTAGAATGACTATTATCAAAAAGACAAGAGCTGGCAAGGATGTAGCAAGGTGAAGTCTTACACAATTTGTTGGGAATGCAAATTAGCATAGCCATTACAGAAAATAATTTGGAAATGCTTAAAAAAACTAAAAACAAAATTACTATTATGTGATTGAACAATTCTGCTATTGAGTGTGTATGTGTGTTTGTCTTTGTGTCTCTGTGTGTGTATATCTCCAAAGGAATGAAATCACTGTGCCAAAAAATACTTGCATTGCCCTGTTTACTGCAGCACTGTTCACGATAGCTAAAATATGAATTCAACCTAGATGCTCATCAGTAAATGAAAGGATAAAGAAAATGTGGTGTACACACACACACACACACACACACACACACAATGAAACATTAGTTAGCAATAAAAAGGAATGAATGAAATCTCATCTCTGCAGCAACATATATGGAACTGAAGGTCATTATGTTGAGGTGTATAAAGTAGACACAGAAAGAAAAATGCTATATGTTCCTACACATTTTTGGAAACTAATCAGTCAATCTTATGGAAGAATAGAATGGAATAGTGTTCACTAGAGACATGGAAGTGCAGGGGATGGGAGGATGGGATGAAGTTTAATAAAGGGCACCGAATCAAAGAGGAATTAGTTCTAGTTTTTCTGTGACACATCAGGGTATTTGTTAAAACAATGCATGATCTATTTCAAACTGACCAGAAGAGTATGAGGTTCTTAACACATAAAAGTAATGTTTTAAGAGATGATGAAAACTTATCACCCTGATTGGATTACGAAATATTACATATTGTGTATGTGTATCACATTAACATAATGTGCCCCATAAAGATGTATACACAATATATCTCAATAAGAAAAAAGAGAAAAAAAGAAAAACATTGAAGACATTTCCATGTTTCTGGATAGGAAGCCAAATAAATAAATAAATGTGTATGTGTGCGTAATTTAATCAAACATCAAGAGTTTATTTATGGTAACTATAAAATATTTTAAATTTGTTTTGAAAAATTGTTTGGAAAGATAAAGACTAGCAAAAATTAAAAAGTAAAAAGAACAATTTTCTAAATCTATTAGGCTACTTATAATAGAGTGCCAGAAGCAGGTAGCTTATAAATAATATAAATGTATTTCCAATGGTTCTGGAGGCTATAAGTCCAAGACAAGGTTCTGGCAGATTTACTGTCTGGTGATGACTTACTTCCCGGTTAACAGATGATCTTAAACTGTGTTCCCAAATGAAGGAACGAGCAGGAGACTTTTTTTTTTTTTTTTTTTTTTTACACATAAGTGCACTAGTCCCATTCATGAGGTCTCTACACAGTCACTTCTCTAATACCCAACATCAAAATACCATTATATTACATTGGGGATTAGATTTCATCATATGAATTTGGGGTGGGGAAACAAAAAAAATTCAATCCATAGTAGCTATGAAGACTTTGTCTATTAGATATCAAGATTTAGCATAAAGAATGTTTAAGACATCATTTTAGCATGAGGTTTGACAAACAGACAAATGGTATTAAAGTAGGCAATCTGGAAATCTATGTTTTTATTTGAAGTTTTGTATATGACTAAGTTGAGATTTGAAGTAAATGCTCAAAGGACAATCTTTTCTGTAAGTGATAGTTAATCAACAAGATGCATGTGTGACAATAAAGACAAGTATAATATTTAATTTATGCTGTACAGAAAAAAGGTGCAAGTTGATTGTTATCTAAATGAAAATACAAAAATATTAAAGTTTCTGCATAGTAATATGGAAGAAAATATTTTCAACTTTGATATAGGAAAATATTACTTATTTTTACTGAATATAAAAGCATTCCCCATAAAGGAAAAGATTAATAAATCAGACTCCATTAAAATGAAAAAGTTTTGTTCACTAAAGGACACCACTAAACTGAGTAAGAACGAAAGAGTGGAATAATGAAATATGACACATATAAACAATGAAAAAAATTTATATCCAGAATATACAAAGAATTTCCATAGATCAATAAGAAAAACATATTGCTTTTAAAATAGCAAAAGGCTTTACAGACACTTCACAAAAGAGAATACCTAAAAGGTCAATAAATACATAAAGAAATATTTAATCTCTTTGTTAATAACTTGTATGGAAATGAAAAACAGATATCAGTAAATTTTTATTAGAATAGCTAAATTGAACAGATTTGTACTTTTATTGTTGCCTAAAATGTGATACATACAAGAAAACTCATGCAATTTGATTTGAATATTACCATATTAGATCAAACTCTTTGGAACACACGCATAACTGTTAAGTACAAGATAATAATTATACTGGGGCTGGAGCGGTGGCTCAGTGGTTATGGGGTTTGCCTGGCATGCGCGAGTACGTGAGTTCAAACCCTAGCACCACTTACATAACAAAGTGTCCAGGGAATGAAAAACTAAATAAAGATTGCTTCTCTCTTTCTCTCTCTCTCTCACTGTCCCCTCTTTAAAAAAAAAAAGATGTGCTTATACTATGAACTCTAAATCTACACCTAAGAATATACAAAAGGAATTTTATACATGTGCATTAAAACTTGAACATATATAAATATCACAATAATTACCTTTAGTAATTCAAAATATTTATTTTTAATAGCTAAAAATTTGAAATAAGCTTTTAGGGTCACAGTAGAAGAGGTAAATAAACTGTGGTATATTCATATAATAAAATAGAAGCATAAAAGAAATTAAGAAATGTTGTTCTAAACAACAACATGAATATATTTAGCACAAGAAGTGAGGCACAAAATATACACTGAGTGTTACTATGCAACAAAATTTTAAAAACAGAGGTATATTTTGGTTGTGTAGAGTGAGGCTTAAATAGGGCTAGTCATAATTCTGTTTCTTGATATGGGAACTGGTTATCTCACTGTTCTCTGGGTGATGATTTACTGATGTGGATAATTAATTTAAAAAATTAAATAAGAAAAAATTAAAAATCATTACTATTAAACTGATATCATTAAACATTCATCTTATCAGCCTCAAATGAGCATTCAATGATGATTATAACTTTATTATTTCCATTGTAATAATAATTAATCTATTGTTTCCTACTTGGGTCAGTCTACATTCTCCACAATGCTTAGTATTTCAACATATTTCCAGCTTCCCCAAAGGATCAACCTCAAATACCCTCTACTGCCTCTCAAATGTTAAGCAGAAGTCATTGTAGGAAAATACAACCAACTCTTTTGTTACTGAAGACACAAACTTACTTGTGGACACTAATTATTATTTATTACTTGAAGTTAATTGTTTTCAGAAGGCAGACTTATTACTGAGAATTAAATTCTGCTTAGAGTGATAAAACCCCAAACTATCAATTCCTTAAAGAAGATTGAACTTCATTTTTTAGTCTCACAAACAATAACTTTTAATAAAGGCTCACATCATGTTCTGCTGCTCTTTGAAAGCTCAGAGAAGCAGAAAATGGACCTTATCCTCATGGTTCAATATGACCAAATCTGCATTCCAGACAACAAAATAGGTGAAAAGAAAGACCAAACAGAGAAAGAAGCAGAGGACTTGTGATGGACAAGGAACACCCTCCAATCTGATTTCCAGGCTTTCTGATTTTCTATAACGCAAGCATACAGATTGTGTTGTCATTATGTTATTCAACCAGATTATCCTCATGTGCCAATTTAGAATGATTTTAAGATTTCTTTCTCTATCATTTGTAATATATCTTATCTATGAGAACATCTATGAAGTGCAACCAGTTTCAATGCAACCAACTTAACCATTTCAGCCCAGTCCCTCTTCATTGTTTTAAAAAAGTCACCTACCATATATTCACTTCTCCTTACTACTTAATTCACATAATATGGATTGGGTGAACAAATAATAACTAAAAATTATTTCACCAAGGTGAATAAAAAGTCCCTTTCAAAATAAAACAAGTGAGCATTTTTCGCACCTTGTCCAGTTGATTTCTGTCAATGTAATTTTGCCTTGATGGACATACCTTTTTTCTCAAACTGACTTCACTTTCGTTTATGAACATCTTATTCTTCCAATCATTTTCTCTCTTTTTGCTTTGGTTGTTCTCAGTACCCTTTTTTGACATACCCTATTTTTATACTCTCTGTAGAGTGATATTATGAAGAACTCTTTCCTGTGCCACTCTCTTCATTCTTTACCCAATCTTTAGCAATTTTAGCTATTTCAATTTCAATTACACTGGTGGTAGCTTCCAGGTCCGTGTCTTTAATACAAACCTCTCTCCTGATTTCTAGGACCATTTGACTGTTGAAAATATCTACTTCAATATCGCTCAGGCACACAAAACTCAACATATCTTGTGATCTTCTTCCCCAATTTACAAGTGCAAGTTTTGTTTTTTTAAATTCAGTAATAGCTGAATTATTGTAAATTATTCTGCAATTTGAGAGCTTTTTTTTTATCTGCAGTCATTATGGATTTTTTGATATTAAAACTTTATCAAGGGGCTGGAGAGGTGGCTCAGCAGTTATGGTGCTTGCCTACCACACGCAAGTACACAAGTCCAAACCCCAGCACCCACGTACATAACTAAGTGTCAGAGCAACGAAAGCCATGTGAAAAACTCAATAAAGATTGATTCTCTCTGTCTCTCTTTCTCTCAAAAAAAAAAACTTTATCAACATTGTTATTAGAGTAATTGTTTCATTGGCTAATGGGTCTTTCATGACCAGGTTCCTGCCTACCTCATTAACCTTATCTCTTGCATTGACACATTTAATTTTATATTCCTTCTCTGTCTGGTAAAAAGCTATACTTTGTCAGCACATGGGGTATTTTCTCTCCCTGAACAATATCTCTATCCCCATTCTTATTATTTGTAGTTTTCAGCTGGATTACTTTGAAACAATGTAAAGATACACTTTAGTATTCCTTCAGGAAACCCTCTCTGCTCATGTAGATTAACTATACCTGTTCTGTGATTCCAGTCACCCTGTATTTCTCATTTAAAACTTAGAATACTTTGTTGTTGCTGATTAATCTTCTGTCGTTTATGACATATTGCTAGCTTTGTTAGTCAGAATTTGAGATCATTTTGCTCTTTATATATTTTTTTCAGTGCCTAACGTTATGTCCATCAGTTTAAAGTTTGTTTCTGGGAAGAGCTAGTCAATACAAATCAATAAAAAAAAGAACACCTGGAAGGTGGATGCACTTTTCCTCAAAGTTTAAACTATTATTGAGGTAAAAAACAAACAAGCAAACAAACAAACATTCCTGCTTATTTAATAATGAAATTGGTCCAAATCTATTATTCTTGCTTTAAGGGATTTTAGAGTATATTCCATACCCAGGATCAAAAATACACAAGGAGATAGAGGCACAAAGATCACTTAAATGGAAAAGGATAGTATTTTTACCAAATGATACTACAACAATTGGATCTCCCTGTATAAAATAAGATACCTAGACACACACGTTACTTATAAATATTATCTCAAAAAACAACAGATGCAATTGTAAAATGCAAAACTTCTAGAAGTAAACATAAAAAAATAATAACATGAGTTGGGTTTAATGATGAAATTACCCTGTGAAAAACACAATCCATGAAAGGAAAAACAGTTCTTAGAACCTTTTAAAATGAACATTTCTTCCCTGTGAAAAACATTTATAACAGAGAAGCTAGACATACTAAACTGGAAGAAAATATTTGGTTACTGCTACTAAACAAAGAACATATCAAGAATATATAGAGGGGCTGGAGCAGTGGCTCTGCGGTTACAGCACTTGCCTCGCATGCAGGAGTACTCGAGTTCAAACCCCAGCACCATGTACACAATAAAGTATCAGAGGAATGAAGGTCACATGAAAACCTAAATGAAACTTGCTTCTCTCTTTCTTTCTCTCTTTCTTTCACTGTCCCTATCTCTCTTTAAAAAAAAAAAGTATAGAGAACTTTTAAATTTCAGTAATAAGGAAACAAATGATAATTTTCATAATGATCTGAACAGAGATCTCATACAAAACAGAATATACAGATTATAGATAAGCATGTGAAAAGATACTCAGGATCATTTATAGTGTGAGAAATGCAAACCTAAAAGTAAGGAGACATATTAGAATGGCAAAAGTCCATAAACAAACACACAAAAACTTAACAATATCAATTGCTGGTGAAAAAGCAGGGCAGTAGAAACTTTCATTCATTCATTCTTTGCTTGTGAGAACACAATTTGGAATAGCTACTGTAAAAGACAATTTGGAATCTTATTATGGATGTAAACATTGTCTTTTCCCAACTTATTTGAAAGTTTATGCCCATACAAAACCAGCATGCAAAAGTGCTGGTAGAATTTTAATTAATAGTAGTTGGAAAAAACAAGGATGACCTTCAATAGTAGAATGGATAAACAAATTAAGGGACAGCTATAAAATGGCATACTCTTTGGAAGGAAAAAGAATGATTTGTTAATCTACACAACAATATGGATGAATCTATAATTCATGTTACTACAAGAAAGGCCAGTCTGTATGTCTATAATTCTATGTTCCATTTATATGATTTCCCGAATACGGAAGAGTGGCTGTCAGAAGTTCAAAGGATGAATAAGTGAACAAAGGAATATGTTAAGGTGGTGAAACCATAGTATATGATAATGTAATGATGGATAAACAGCATAATGCATTTTTGTAAACCCACAAAATTTTACTGTATAAAGACTGAAGCTTAATGTGTATAAATTTAAAAAATAAATGAAGATTTTGAGTAACTGAAGATCAAAGGCAGAGTACAAGAAAATAATGCAAATGTGTGAAATATCTTACTGAATAGGGTGGTGCAAAAGGTGCTGATAAGTAACTCTGGAAATAATTGAAGTCTTTATGATCAAAGGAAAAAGGGAATTATGCATACGCATTGCTATCTAGTTGATAGAGTTGTTTCCATGTGACAAGAGATCAAAATCCTGAAAACACTATATGTGTACTGAAATAAAAAAATTAAATGTGTGGATGTAAAATAGAAGAGTTAGGTTTTCCATTATTGTATGGGGAGAATTATAACAATTAAGGAGAAAGCATAGGAACGATCCCATGTGGTAATAGATTGTAATTGAAGATATTCAGGGAATTTATGTTTAATTTGGTGTAGCTATAGCTGCCTACACAGAAAAAAGTATTAGTATGTGTATGTGCATGGGTTAATATATAATACTTACATACCCTTGCTTTGCAGATGAGACAGACTAGATGTAAAAGTAACACATTAGCAATGAACACATCTGCTTCTCAAACTTAGTTCCTAATAACACTTTCCCAGAAAGAAGCCAGACATCCTTGAAGAGATTCTAGGCTTAGGAAAGGAAATACACAAGATGAATCTGGAGCATCTTTCAGTATCATAAAGAGGTACTCAAAGAACAACAAATAGTAGTGGATACATGTCAAAGTGAAAGAAATTGAAAGAAATCTCAATGGTCAAAGCTGGAACAATTTAATAAAAATTAAGTAGTATTATATTATAAATCAAATCATAAAATAAATATACCTATTTGGACCCCTGATGTGGTGTGATGGGAATAGCTTTCTTCTCTTGAGCTTTCTTGCCTCAAACTTATATTCTGAATCTAATCATGAAAAAACCATATGGTAAACATCACTTTTGAGATATTTCACAGTTCCCAGGCAAGTAGTACTCAACATTATTGAGGTTATCAAAAACAAGATAAGTCTGATAAATTTTCACAGTCAAGAGAAAGTTAAGGAAATATGATATTAAATGTATTATGATATACTACAATGGAAACAAAACATTAGGTAAAAACAGGGAAATCTGAATAAAACAAAGGTTTCAGTTAACAATAATTTCTCAAAATCTGTCTATTAATTGTAACAAAAGACCATACTAATGTGGATAGATGTTTATAAATGTGGAAACTGAGTGTGGAGTAAATAGGAATTCTGTGAATTGATTTTGTATTTTTTCTGTAAATCGAAGTTTATTCTTAAATGAAAAGTTTCTTTAAAAATATATGAAAGGGGACATAAGCAAGTTAGTGGAATAGAAGTTTTCAGCACTTGTCCCTTTCAAGCAACATCACTTTGAGCAACCATCTGTGCATGAAAATACCTTTACAAGAGTAAGGGAATCTACATGAGAAACTATAGCACCTGGATAAAGTACAGAAATAAGAAAAGGACACATTAAAGTGGGTAGGAAGCACAGTTGCACAGTATTCAAATCAAACCCTTCCTAAACACCATGTGAAGCACACAGAGAGGATGAAGATAAAGAAGAGAACCCGTGACTTCACTATAGAGTCCAGCACCAGGTGTATCCCAGTGAAATGGCTAGTATGGTTGGATCCAAGTTCCAGACCAGCCTCATGGCTCCAGGCTTTGGGATGGTTCCCTTGGACTTAGAACTTAGGTCCATCCCCATGGACTCAGGATCTAGACTTCCTCAGCACCTGGCCAAAGCCAAAGGTATCAGGCTTTAAGCCTACCCTACACTATGCTTGCCTTCACAGCTTCCTGGTCAAGGACTACCCTAGTTCCAGGTTGGCTCTTTTTTCTTTTCCTTTTTTTTAATAGAGAAAGAAGGGAGAAGAGAGAGAGACAAAAGAAAGAATCAAATTTATTTAGTATTTCATCTTGTTTTCCTTGCTGTGATACTTAGTTGTGTATGTGGTGCCTGGGTTTGAACCCAGGGCCTCCTGCATGCCAGTCATGCACTCCAACCACCTAACCACTGCTCTAGCCCCCAGGATGGCTCTTAAATCCAGGATTTAGGCCAGGCTAAAGATCCAGGCTCCAGGCCACGCTCAAAAAACCCTGAATACAGTTATTTTCAGACCCAGGCACCAGACACACAGCAATAGACCTTAGCATCAGATAAGAACACATTGACCCAGGTTCAAGGCCTGTGCCCACAGAGCCATAACCCAGGACAATAACATAACAACTCCAACTCAGGTACCCCTGGACAACCTGCTGATAGTCTCTGGATATGACAACTGCTGAAGCATTTTCCCTACAAAAGCCAACATCAACATGGGAAGAAGTACTGTTTCTGCACAGACAGCAGCACAAGGGTACACAAAGATATAAAACAATCAAGGAAGCATGTTACCACTAAGAACAAAGAAAGACCCCAATAACTGACCTAAAGAAATGAAGACTACAAATCGTTTGAGAAAGAGTAGAAAATAATAGTCATAAATAAATCCAGTGGGTCCTAAGAGAACACAGATGCACAATAAAATCAGTATCAGGAAAGTATACATGAGCAAAATTAGAAGTATAACAAAGAGATAGATAATATAAAAAATTCTGGAACTGAAAAACACAATGACTGAACTTAAAAAATTCCATTTCACAAAACAAGACTTTTAATAAAAGCTTTAACCAAAGGGGTATGAATGGGTCAGTTCAAAGAAAGGTCATTTGATTTTTCCCATTCAGAAGAACAAAAAGAATAAAGAAAAAAGACTGAAGAAAGCAGATGGACCTTATGGGACTTCATCAAGTGAACCAATATACATAATAGAAATATTATAAGGAGCAGAGAGAAGTGAAATGCTTATTTTAAAATAATGGCATTAGATTTCTAACATGTGCAGAGAATAATGAACATCCAGGTCAATGATGACAAAGTCATCCATCTCTATCTCTTAAATATAAAAAAAATCTTCATTGAGACACATTAAAATGAAATTATGAAAAGTCAAACTGAGAAATTTTGAAAGCAGCAGAAGTGACTTGCCATAACCAAGGATCTGGTCCATCACCCTCTCTACAACTTCCAGGGGATTTTCTTTTTTTTTTTTTTTTAAAAATTTTATTGGTTCTTTTTCAGGAATACATGATATAAGCATATACAGTGTCATCATTATAGAAACATGGAGTTTAACTTGCCCTAATTCAGTCCCCCAGTTTTTCCCCCTCCCCTCCCTTCCTCTCATCCCGTTCTTTTTTGATATATATGACAACAGAATGTACATTGATATAATTATAAAAGCTTGAAGTTCACCTTGTTTTAATTCAGTTCCCAGTATTTCCCCTTCCCCTCCCTGCCTCCCACCTCCTATTCATTTTAGATATACTTAACAATACAATAAACATTGACTTTTTTTTTTAAAGAGAGAGGGACAGCGAGAGAGAGAGAGAGGAAGAGAGAATCAATTTTATTTAGTTTTTCATGTGACTTTCGTTGCTCCAACACTTTGTTGTGTAAGTGGTGCTGGGGTTTAAACTTGCGTCCTCAGGCATGTTAGGCAAGTGCCACAACAGCTGAGCCACTACTCCAGCCCCCAACATTGACATTTTTATTAAAAAAAATGCAGTATCGCTTATTCTAGTTCAGTCCCCTGTATTTCCATTCCCCCATTCTCTTCCTTCTGTTTACTGATCTTTCTTTTATATACATATAGTTTTTTTAAAATTTAGTGACTTGTTGACATATATGTTGAGATTCACTATGATATGAGCATAGGAAAATTAAGTCTGAATAATTCTGCAAATTTTCCCTATTTCATTTCTCCTTCTTCCTGTTCTTTCCTCTTGTCTTTCCTCTGATGTTTTCCTTGTTTCAGATTAGCTTCCACAATTCAGAGATAATGATCTCTGGTTTTTTGAGACTGAATGGCTAATTTTATTTAGGATTATAACCTCTAGTTACATCCATTTCTTAGGAAGTGATATTAAGTCATTCTTCCTTATGGCTCTGTAATACTCTATTGTGTGCATATGCCACATTTTCTTTAACATTCACCAGTTGAAGGGCACTTTGATTGGTTCCATCAATTAGCTATTGTGAGTTGTGCTGCTATAAACATTGATGTGAATGAGTCGCTCTAGTATGCTGATTTTAGATCCTTCAGATATATTCCAAGGAGTGGGATACCTGGATCAAATGGTGGATCCATTCCTATTTTTTGAGGAATGTCCATACTGCTTTCCAGAGTGGCCGGACCAATATGCAGTCCCATCAGTGGATTTTCTGCAGAAATTTAGCATGTAAAAATAAAGTGAGGTGATACATTTAAATACCGAAAGAAAAGAAAGCAAAAAAACAGATTACACAAATGCTGCCAACCAAGAATACCATACCCAGCAGAGCAAGTATGATTCAACATACACTAATCAGCAAATGTGATATGCCACATTAATAGAATGAAGGAAATGATCACATGATTATTTCACTAGGTGCAGAAAAGCATTGACAAAATTCAACACTTTTTCATGATAATTATCTCAGCAAATTAGGTTTAGGAGGAATGCATATAAACATAATCAAGCCTTGTATGATAGACCTTTCACTTATATCATATTCAATGGACAAAAGGTGAAAACTTTCCTTTAAGATCAGGAAAAGAACAAGTAGGATATAGTCACTACATTTATTCAGTTTAGTACTGGAAATTCAGTCACAGAAAATGAGCAATGGAAAGAAGTGAAAGCATCTAAACTGGAAAGGAAGAAATAAATTTGTTTCTGTTTACAGATAACATGATCTTACACATACAAAGCCCTAAAGATTCCACCAAAAAAAAAAAAAAAAAAAAAAAAAAAAAAAAAAAAAAAAAAAAAAAAAAAAAACCTGATAGAACTAACAAATGAACTCATTAAAGTTGAAGGACAGAAAGGCAATAACAAAAATGAGTTGGGTTTCCATATATGACTAATGATCTGTGAAAAAAAAATAAAAAAAGTAATTCCATTTAAAACAGGATTAAAAAAAAACCCCAGACATTCTGGAATATATTTAACCTGAAAGGTAAAATATTTCTACACTGAAAGCCATAAAACATTGATGTAAAATGCTGAAGACACAAATCAGTGGAAATATATTACATGTTCATGGATTATAAGAATAAAGATTTTTAAAATGACTTTACAACCCAATGCAATGCCCAGATTCCACAGAATCCCCATTAGAATTCCAATGATATTTTTCACAGAAATGGAAAAAAATTCTAAAATTCGTATTGAATCACAGAAGACCACAAGTTGCTAAAGCAATCTTGAGCCAGAAGAAAAAAGCTTGAGACATCATAACAAGAATTCCAAAATAAATTACAAAGCTATCATTATCAAAACAGTGTGATACTAAATGCTACTTGCATTAAAAACAGACATATAGAACAGTAAAAGAATAAAAAGTCCAGAAATAATTCTTTGCATTTACTGTTAATTCACCTTCAATAAACGTGCCAAGAATACATGATGGGGGAAGGAGACTTCCTTTAATACATGGTATTGGGCAAACTGTATATACAGCTGCAAAAGAGTGAATAGATTGTATCCTATAATATATTCTATTTCCTCAATAAAATTTTGAGTATTTGGTATTAATATGATTCACCTTGACTCCATTCTGCAACTTTGAAATTTATTTTTCTTTAATTGAGTTGTAAATCAGTCATACAAAAACTTATTTTTTGTGTGAAATGAAGTTGTTTAGATTTTTCTTATTGTTTTTGTGATATTGATGTATTGCACTATAATGTTCAATAGTGGATCTGCCTTAACAGTTGCAGGATATAAACAAGTAAGCAATTTAAGTGTTTTGAAAAAATTACAATCTCAAAGATTTTCAGAGACTTAAAAACAGAGAGGCACTACATAATCTTGTTCTTCCTCTCTTTTCTTTGCAACAACTTCCATGGTGCTGCTGGTATTCTAAATATACTTTAATTTTGTTGAAGAATGTGTGGGTATAATGGGAGTTTGATAATGCAACTGAGAAAAGCTTGAAAGAAAAGAGCAAAAGATCCTTCTTGTATTTTACTATTTTTTTTGAACAAGTGAGTTTTTAGTGTAGGCTTTCATTGACTTTTATGTTCTTATCATTTCAATGTAAAAATAGTGTAAAAATACCAGGGTTACAAAAATTGTAATATTTGAATGTTTATAATGGAGTTTCTCAAGCACTTGTCACGTTATTGGAAAGAGATTTGGGATTCTATTATTTTCTGTATATATCTGACAATTTTAGAGAGTAGTAAATGCAATGAAATATGTAAATATATAATGTGAATTTGACAAATTAAATAGAGATTATGCAATAGTAAATGCCTCCTAAATGATCCAAAAGCAAATGGTTAGGGTATAAATTATTTGTTTAAATACAAAATTATAAAATTACATATATGGGAATAAGACTTCTATTTATTAAAACACATGTAATCTTCTGAAGCTGTATTGAAAGGAAAAATTTCTGCTCTTAAATGCTTTTCTTACTAATCAAGAAGTTCACTGTATCGCAATATACTTCTAATAAAGGTGGGAAAAAAAAAGAAGTTCAAAAAATGAGTAGATTAGATCCTCAAATCTAAAAGTTCTCATAAATAAAATTTTATGAAAGTGGATGGAGGGATGAATTTTAAAGGAAGAAATTGTTCAATTAGAAAGAAAACATAGAATTGATAAGTATATTCAAGTCTCTGTTCTTTTTATTTGCTTAGTGTAACATTTTTAATGATAAAGTACTAAAAAAATGGGAAAAAATCAGAAAATAATATGAAAAGAAGCAACATACTTGTCAGATAGATTTTACCTTATTTGCTTCAACTCTCCTTGTAATTTTTCAAGAAATGTTAAAATATCCTATATCTTCATCCCTTTTTGATTCTTGCCTTTTATTAAATAATATCCAAGGGTAATCAATTTATTTTAATATATTTCATATATACACACATATATATGTCTATAATATATGTACATATATGTACATATATATCTATATACTTATTTTAAGAGAGAAGGACAGTGAGAGAGACAGAGAGAGAGAGAGGGAGGGAGAAAAAGAGAGAATCAATTTTATTTAGTTTTTCATGTGACTTCTGTTGTTCCAACTCTTTGTTGGGTATGTGGTGCTGGGATTTGGACTTGTGTCCTTGCAAGTAGCAGACAAACGCCATAACCGCTGAGTCACTGCTCCAGCCCCTATAATTTGTTATTTTTAAAGAATTTATAAATGAAGTTTAAGAACTAAAAAATTATTAAGCATTATATATCTAACATGTTTTTACTTCTTGCTTTTTCATCTGAAAATCTCTTCAACTCCAGTAAGTCACTAGCTTTCCTTTACTCCAGCAACAAATCTGCAGAAGAAGAAATCAGTAAATCTCTCCCATTCACCATCACCTCCAAAAAAATGAAATACATGGGCATTAAAGTTACAAAGGATATTAAGGACCTCTACAAATAAAACCATCAAACACTAAAAAAAGAAATTACAGAAGACCTGAGTAGATGGAAAAACATTCCACGCTCATGGTTAGGCAGAATCAGTATAATAAAGATGGCCATTCTACCCAAAGCCCTATACAGATTTAATGTAATCCCCATCAAGATACGAATGGCATTCTTCACAGATATAGAAAAAGCAATTCTCAAGTTCATATGGAATAACAGGAGACCCAGATTAGCCAAAACATTACTCTACAGGGAGGAAGAAGTAAGAGATATCTCAATCCCTGACTTGAAATTATATTACAGAGCTGTAGTAGCAAAAACAGCATGGTATTGGTATCAAAACAGAACCGAAGACCAGTAGAACAGAATAGAAGATCCTGAGACAAACCCCCATATTTTTAACCATTTGATTGATAAAGGGGACAAAAGCATAGTGTGGAAGAAAGATAGTCTGTTCAACAAATGGTGTTGGACAAATTGGACAGCCATGTGTAGACAACTGAAGCTGGATCCTTATCTTTCGCCCTGCACAAAAATTAAATCAAAATTGGTCAAAGGTCTGGATATTAAGCCAACAACTTTAAACTTACCAGAAAAAGAAGTAGGACATAGGAGTTGGAGGTGCCTTCCTTAACAAAACTCACATGGCTCAAGCAGTAAAGTCAAGAATAAATGAATGGGATGCAATTAAACTAAAAAGTTTTTGCACAGCTAAAGATCTAGTCAAGAGCATCAAGAGAGAACCTACAGAACGGGAGAAAACCTTTGCCCGCTACACCTTGGACAGAGGGCTAATATCCAGAATATACAAGGAACTAAAGAAACTAAACACCAGACTCACAAATAATCCAATCAATAAATGGGCTACAGATCTTAAAAGAAACTTCTCACCAGTGGAAGTCCAGAAAGCCCATAAATATATGAGAAAATGCTCTACATCATTACTTATAAGGGAAATGCAAATCAAAACTTCAGTGAGATACCACCCCACTCCTGTTAGAGTGGAAAAAATGAAAAATTCTAACAACAACAGATGCTGGAGGGGCTGTGGGAAAAGAGGAACACTGTCACACTGCTGGTGGGACTGCAAACTGGTTCAGCCACTATGGAAAGCAGTGTGGAGAATCCTCAAAAAATTAAGGATGGAACCACCTTATGATCCAGCTGTCCCACTTCTGGGTATTTTCCCAAAAGAGTTAGAATCAGCATATTATAGTGATATGGCTTCATCAATATTTATAGCAGCTCAATTTACTATATAGCTAGATTATGGAACCAATCCAGATGCCCCTCACTCAACGAGTGGATACAAAAACTTTGGTACATATATACAATGGAATACTACTCAGCCATTAGAGAAGAGATTATGGCTTTTGAAATCAAATGGATGGAGATGGAAAGAATTATGCTAAGTGAAGTATCCCAATCTCAGAGACTCAAGGGGCAAATAGTTTCTCTCATTTGTGGAAGCTAGAATACATCGGGAAGCAGTATGTTAGATGTCTAAGCTAATAATAACTTCAAATTGTATGATTTTTAACGCAATAGGGGGATGACTCCCTAGGATACTTGGAGGCATAGGGTGGGGGA
>PVKS010005484.1:0-84744 GCA_004027875.1 Aplodontia rufa | reverse complement strand
AATCAATTTTTATTGAGTTTTTCACATGGCTTTCATTGCTCTAACACTTATTTGTGTACGTGGGTGCTGGGATTTGAACCCATGTACTTGCGCATCCCGGGCAAGTGCTGCAACTGCTGAGCCACCGCTCCAGCCCTTGTTTTTGTTTTTTTAAAGTGAGAGGGACAGTAAGAAAAGAGAAAGAATCAATCTTATTTTTTCACGTGGCTTTCATTGCTCTGAAACTTTGTTGTGTACGTGGTGCTGGGGTTTGAACTTGCATACTCACACATGCCAGGCAAGCACCATAACCACTGAGTCACCGCTCCAGCCCCCTGTTTACATGTCTTTTACATCTGTTTTTAAAAATGTTTTATTAGAAGGCTGAAGAGGTGGCCCAATGGTAGAGCACTTGGCCTGGTATGCACAAACACCCGGGTTCGATCCCCAGCATCACATACACAACTAAGTGGAGGAAAAACAAAACCAGATGAAAAAATAAAAATTAACTCTCTCAAAAAATAAGTAAATAAATGTTTTATTAGGGATTGGGGATGTAGCTCAGTGGTAAATTGCTTGCCTAGCATCTGCAAGAGCCTAGATTCAATCCCCAGTACTGAATGGAAAAAGTAAAAAACCAGGTGCAAGATGGCACACACCTGTAATCCCAGCAGCTCAAGAGGCTGAGGCAGAAGGAGCACAAGTTCAAGACCCCCATCTGCAACTTCACAAGGCCCTAAGCAGCTTAGTGAGACCCTGTCATAAAATAAAATATAAAAAGGATGGGAGGTGGCTCAGTGGCAGAGCTGTCCTGGGTTCAATCTCCAGTATCAAAAAATAAAAATGTTTCATTGGTCTTTTTGTTTTCCATTTCCTTGTCAGCTTTCCCTAGTTTTTCTGCAATAAACACATACTTTTGCAGTAGAACAGTATGGTGAAGGGAGTCTTTTACCTTGGGTGGGGCATAAAGGTTATTAGGAAGCCAGGGGAAGGCCTGCTTGGAGGAAGCCTGGCAGGGTTCACACAGCAGATGGTGGGGCATAACAAGGAACAGCCTGGTGGCTGCTGAGGAAGGGACTCCTAAGGTCTCCTCTGCCAGACTGTTTTCTCATGTTGTTCCCAAAGCATCTAGGGTAGTAGGTGGGTTTTGATTTGCTTTGTTACCTCTGAAAGTTCCGAGCTGCCATATCCTGGCTGAGAGGAGGATTGAAAACCCCAAGTGCACATCTTGGGCTCAGGTGGGGAATGCCAGGCATCTCCTTGTAGCCTTGCCTTGGGAGAATCCCCTGCACTTGCCCTGGTTGGGTCCTGTCCTGTCCGCCCAGTGTGTGTCCTGCTTGGTGAGCCGCAGTGAGATGATGCCATCCGGAGCCGCAGCAGTGCTTCCGTGTCCAACCCCTGTGCTCTCTTTCCAGATCAAGCCAAGCCCTTCTCCCACCCATCTCAAGGCCAGAGGAGCCTGGTGGGTCCCTCAGGGCCTGGGTCTTGTAGGTGGAACCATGAGAGGCCACTGGCCATAACCTTGCCCGTCAGCTGTCACACTCAGTTCTGTCTTGTTGTCTCCTGCAGAACTCCTTATACTTTCTCCAAGGAGCCACAGGCTGCTCTTGCTGGTGCCTAGGGACCAAATGCAGTTTTCTGTGGTTGAGGTCAGAAGTGGCCTCTTGAGGCCCCACAGGCTTGCACTAACTACTGGGAAGTAAGCTGGTCACCCTGGCATGAGAATCTGGGGCTGGGGCCTGGCCATGACAGTGGGAGGAGCTGTCCTATTCTGCTGAGGATTGGGGTCAGCTGGCTTAGAACCAGGTAAATATGGGAGTCATAGGTTTCTCAAGGTAGAGGAGGGGCTCATATGGAAAGTGGTGCAGAATGTGCATTGGCAGTGAGGTGTCTACTTAGGACAGGGGCCGCTTGTCACCTAGCGGTGATGGGTTGCAAGTACTGCAGCACAGCATGGCAATTGTTCCCTGCTCTTGGTGCATCTGCTGCTTCTGGGCAAAGCATGGTGCTGGGGGAACAGGCAGGAGGGTTTCACTCTGGCTTTTTTTGGTGCTGGGGATTGAACCCAGGGCCATACACATGCCAGGCAAGTGCATCCCCCAGCCCACCAAATACTAATTTTTTTATTTATTTATTTATTTTTTTTTTAGTGAAGTCTAGCTGTTATCCAGGCTGGGCTTCAAACTCCAGCCTCAAGAGATCCTCCTGCCACAGCCTCCTGAGCTCTGCAGCTGCAGAAGCACACCATCACAGCTGGCTAGATTTTTGTTCTTAGCAAAGGCACTTCTCCATCCCAGCCAGGGTTATTAGCTGGGTATATGTTTGTCAAAAACTCCTCAAATAACTGTGCCTGCAGCCTGTGTGTTTCCAGCATGTCAGTTAGAGACCAGCACACGGTCATGAACAGAGGGCACCCCTGCTTGGGCCTAGCAGTCGCACTTCTAGGAGGTAGAGTCCAACAAAAGCATGGGCGCTCAGTGGTGCTGTGCAGCCAGTTGTTACCAGAGGCAGCACCCGAGGCTGGGAACCTGCTCCTGTCAGGGAGGGTGAGTCTGCGCTCCAGCGGTCACACTCGTGGGTGGGAAGTGAGCCGGGAGGAATGGGGAACTCCTACATTTACTTATGCCCTAGAGTACTAATTAGTTTTTAAAAAGCAGGATATATTACTGTTATTACTGAAAAAGCAAAATGTAGAATGGTCTATTTCCCCCTTGTTCTGCCTCTTTAAGACACAGGAGTGGTGCTGGGATTCCTTTGGGACTGGTTCTGGTAAGAAAGAACCTCATTTTGGTTTCTCAGCTATCCTGCCTCTGGTTCATCCCAAATAGTTTTCCCAGGCAAATCCCTGATCACTCTGGTCCCTCTGCCTAGAATGGATGAGTTCTGGCCTTCATCTTTGTATTCTTCCACCCTGTAATCCCAACTCATTGGATTTGGGCAGTACCAGAAAGGGCCTGCCTGCTTGGGGCAGTGCCAGGGCAGAACTGGGACTGCTGACACCAACCAGGAGGGATGGCCAGGGCTCCTGACAACCTCAGGGTGCAGTTGGAGCTGGAGCCAGTCCATCCAGCCCCAGTGGGCCTTCTGCTCACTAGGTTAAATGTGGTCACTGCAGGAAATAAGGGCCAATGTAAGCAAGAAAGTGGAAAACACTTGCCACCGACACTTTTCTGGCATGTTGTATGTTTATGTCTTTATTCTTTAAGAAGTCATACTATAGCTGGGCATGGTGGCATACACCTGTAATTACAGTGGTTTGGGAGGCTGAGGCAGGAGGATCCCAAGTTTGAGGCCAGTCTCATCCACTTGTGAGGCCTTGTCTCAAAAAAAAAAAAAAGAAGTTATGCTTTGTGTGGCACTCAACCTGAAGTTACGCTGTGCTCAGCACTCGACCTGTATTTCTCACCTGTCTGTCTTTCTGTGATCACCCACTACACTTGCGAGGTCCCACTAAGCTTTGCCCCAGCCCTCTAGCTTTTCCTGGTTACCAACAGTGCTGGAATACCCCTTGGGAGGGCAGTCTTTGGGCACAACCTCTGTTACCTTTCTGGAGGAAATTGTCACATTGGAGGGCTTGCTTCATGCTGTGGGTGGCACTGTCACACCTCCCCTTGCAGCAAACCGGAGGCTGGAGTCTCTGTGCCTGAGAAGTAGGGCTCACAACTCAGCATGTGTTCATTTATTATAAATCTTATTTTTTTTTGCCCACCCAACTGGCACAGGTTAGTCAGTTTCTCGCAGTGGTGCTTGGCCTTGGGGGTTCCCCCTCTGAGCTGGAGAGGTTCCTCTTGGGCTGTGAGCCAGGCCTGCTGTCCAAAGTGCAGGGACTGAAGAATCTCCACCTTTGTCTTACATAGACCTGGGGCCATACTTGCCTTGCTGAACATGGAGGGTGTGTTGAAGAGGGAGGTGCACACTGCCTCCTCTGCTTTCACTCAGCTTTCTCAGCCCTTGCATGTCCTCTGCCTCCTGAGGCTGTGTGGTTCCTGAGCCTCCGCAGAGCAAAGAGACAGCAATAGTGCTGGTGAATCTGTGTGGTAGGTGGAGTGCTTGCTGTTGCACCTTCTGGCGTTCGCCCAGAGCTGAGCTCCTAGTAATTGGTCTCCAAGGGATGTGGCAGAAAAAACCCCGTAGCAAATCCTGCTCAGCCTGGTTGGAAGCAGGGAGCCCTCGTGAAAACTGCTCCCCAAGTGACTGACATCCTGTGCCACAAGTTTCAGATTGGAAGACTCAGCTGACACTGTTGGGCTCTTGCTGAGCTCTGCCTTGGGTGCCCCTGGGGCAGAGTTCACTACTGGACTAACTGTAAGGACACTCAACTTCTCCCCTGTAGCTCTGTGGCTCCTCAGCCCAGACCTGGGTGTGTGCTTAGCTTCTGATATTAAAATGGTTTCAGAGCCTGGAGAGGAGTTGAAGACATCTCAGGGGTGGAAGGGAGCAGCATCTGAGCCAGCCCTCTTGTGGAAGGTCTGCTCCAGTATCCCTCCCTGCCACCCCCTTGTTAGGCAGCAGACACATTGCCCATCATGCTAGTGACCCATGAAGTCTGCCATGCCAGTGTTCT
Organism: Aplodontia rufa; assembly: GCA_004027875.1. NCBI lineage: Eukaryota > Metazoa > Chordata > Mammalia > Rodentia > Aplodontiidae > Aplodontia > Aplodontia rufa. The sequence continues at coordinate 80,201 of PVKS010005484.1, read as the reverse complement.
GAGCCCTGCGTAGGAGCCAAGACCCCTGCCATCTGGCAGGTGCTTCCCAGGCCCGGGTTTGGGCTCGGCCGTGGCTGTGGGTGACCTCTGTGTGTCTCCCTCGCAGGGCATCCTCCTGGTGTATGACATCACCAACCGCTGGTCCTTTGATGGCATTGACCGGTGGATCAAGGAGATCGACGAGGTAAATGTGGGACTGCACCCTCTCAGGGGAAGGCACAGGACTGGGCTTGCATAGCTGTACTGCCTTCTATGGCCTCTCCACAGCCTAGGGATGAGGGAGGACCTGAGGGGTGGACGTGTTCTGCGATTTGCCTGAGTTCTGTGCCCCCACCCCAAGCACGCACCTGGGGTCCCCCGGATCCTGGTTGGGAACCGGCTGCACCTGGCCTTCAAGCGGCAAGTCCCAACAGAGCAGGCCCGCGCCTACGCAGAGAAGAACTGCATGACATTCTTTGAGGTCAGCCCCCTGTGTAACTTCAACGTCATCGAGTCCTTCACGGAACTCTCGCGCATCGTGCTGATGCGGCATGGCATGGAGAAGATCTGGAGGCCCAATCGAGGTGGGCTGGCACGTGGGGGGTGGAGCCAAGGGGTGCTGGGGGTGAAAGTGGAGTGTTCCTCTGTGCTGCCCAGGGCAAGCAGGTCTGCATGCAGCTGTGCTCCTCGTTGCCTGGAGACAGAACCTCAAGGCTGTGTTCACAGGCCATGCCAGCAGCTTTGCAGAGTTCTGTCTGCTGTATTCCATGCCAAGTCCTTGACTGGTGCTTCCTAACAGGGCTGGCTGCTGGGCAGAGGGGTGGTTACAATGCAGTCCAGGCCCCTCGCTTTTTAAGGAGAGCTGTAAAGAGCCTGGTTGTGCCCTGGGTCTGCCCTGCCCCACAGGGAGCACATGCACTCACTGCAGACCTGAGCTGGTATAGCCAGGCTGCACTGTGGACTTCAGCTGGAGCTGTGGGAGGGGCTGCAGAGGGAGTAGCTCCAAGAATTGGTAACCCCCACCCCGCCCAGGTCTTAAGGCCACTTGTAGCAGCACCTTGCAGTGCACCTCATTCTAGGAAATGAGGCAAGAGGAGGGTAACACTCGTGGACAGCCTCTGTGCTGGGTGGCAGGGGGCAGAGCCTGGCCTGGTCGGGAGAGGGTGGCTCCTCAGCCCCTTCCCTGGTGGGCCTCACTGGCCCCCATCTGACCCCCCCCCCAGTGTTCAGCCTGCAGGACCTCTGCTGTCGTGCCATTGTCTCCTGCACCCCAGTGCACCTCATCGACAAGCTTCCGCTGCCTGTCACCATCAAGAGCCACCTCAAGTCCTTCTCCATGGCCAACGGCATGAATGCTGTCATGATGCATGGCCGTTCCTACTCCCTAGCCAGCGGGGCTGGGGGCAGCAGCAGCAAGGGCAACAGTCTCAAGAGGTCCAAGTCCATCCGTCCTCCCCAGAGCCCCCCCCAGAACTGCTCTCGGAGCAACTGCAAGATCTCCTAGCGGGCCAGTGGGCACTGCTCTGCAGACTTGGGGAGGCTCAGTGATGGAAGAGCGCTCCTGGGCAGGAAGACTTAGCTTCACAGCCTGTTGTGGAAGTGACAGGTTTTCCTCCACACCCAGCTAGGTGGAGTAGGGAGCATGCAGGAGAAGAGAGTACGCTCCATGGACAGGGCCCAGGGGCCTTTGGGCAGCTTGGCTGCTGGTGCTACGGAGACCCTGGTCTGAAGCAACTTGCCTCCAGACTGCCTGGGCCAAGTCAGGAGGGAGCCTCACTCCCCTTCCTTCCTTATTTATACAGAGAACATTTCACCTGTTTTGTACATTTTTTAAAGGGCTGTCAGGGAAGCTGGATGCACCCATGTGGTGAGCTTGCGTCTTCATGCCACTGCAGCCATGGGGAGGGCCATACCTGGGGAATGAGGGACTTGAGGCACAAGCAGAGTGGATGTTCTTTGGATTTACAACCACTTTGCCTGGGGTTTCGGCACTGCCAGTGAGAAACAGGTGGGGCAGGGGTACCCTCCAGAAAATCCTGGGAGTGAACTTGGCCCCAGCTTCTGTTTCCAACTCTAGTGGTCAGTGTGCTGGGAGACGATGTGGCTCCTGATAGCCCTCTCTGGGTATTGTCCCAGGGTATGCAGGACCCTGCACACTATAACAGAGCATCCTCGGTGGTACTCACTACATAGATCAGGGTCTCCAGGTGGAGGACATGGAGCCATCTGTAGACCATGAGTGACATTGGCAGCATCCGGACCACTAGACATTGCCAGGCCTCTTCTTCCCAGTAGCTTGGGCCCATCAATCACAGCCATGGTGCCCTTCTGCCTGTGAGGTCACATGCCACTGGAACTTGTTTAGCCTGTTTCTTAGTGGTACCGCCTGGACAGCATCCCTTGTGCCAGTGCACAGCACCCCCCCTTTCCCCCACAAAGCCATGGCCTGGTCCTCCTCAGTGCTGCCCCTTGCCTGGCGGCCTCCGCCCTCAGCCACACTGGTGCTCAACTCTACCTCCTGCCCTCAGGCCCGGCCGCCACAGGAACCCTGCCTTGGCTGGGACCCCTCGCTCTGGGTCTTTCATAGTGCACGTCACAGGACCGTCCTGCCACAGGTGTTTCTCGGGCACCAGTGGACATGCGGCACCACGGCCTGCTGTTCTGGGAGATGGTTCGTGTGTTGGGGAGCCCATGGCAGGGGCCACTCACCCAGCCCCAGTGGTCCCATCCTTTGCTGCCAGCAAGACCCTTTTCCCTGGAGTTGTGAACAGAACCACGTGGAGTTCTTTGGAGGAGTTGGACAGTCCTGCGTGTACAATATCAACACTATCCTCACTGCTGCTGGACCCTGCGTTCCTGTGTCCTTTGAGCTGTTCTTGTTTCATTGTACAGTAAATGTAATTCAGCTGTGCCCTCCTTGGTTGGTTTTCTAAGGTCAGTCTGATGCGCTGCTGTGGTGGGGGCGGGCCTGGTGGTGGTGCTCTGCACAAGTGACCAGCCCTGCTTTGTGCCTGCCCACATGATCCCCAGGCTTTGTTGAGCCCCCTGCCTCCTGCAGCTGACCTTGCAGACCTGCAGCCATACTGGGTTTACATCCATGGATACAAGGGCTGAGGGCAAGCTGAGGTGGCCTGGTCTGGTTACAAGCCAATTTCCTGGGGGAAAACTTCCTCATGTGGAGCCCTTGGTTCCCAGCACCTGGTGCCCCCACAGCTTGCCACAGTGGTCAAGACTGTCCCCCACAGCTTGCCACAGTGGTCAAGACTGTCCCCCACAGCTTGCCACAGCTTCAGGGACCCCTGAGGGTGGGGCCCTCGCAGGCCCTGCTCAGCCAGGGGTGAGTCATGCCCCGGAGGTCAGGCCTGAGTAGGACAGGGACACTCTGAACATGACCCCATGCTCCAGGGACCAGTGTTGTTTCCTGGGAGAGTTCTGGGCCTTAGACAACCCACACACAGGGCTAGCAGCCTCAGTGAGCTCCTGTCATAGCCCCATCCATGGGCTGGCCCAGCCACCCACCCTCATCAGCTCCCCTGTAAGATAGGAGACACTGATGTCTCAAGTGGGCAGGGTGGTGCACGCCTCTTTTCCCAGTGAGTCAGGCTGAGGCAGGAGGATTGTGAGTTCAAAGCCAAACTCAACAAATTGGCAAGGCCCTAAGCAACCTAGCAAGACCTTGTCTCAAAATATAAAAGAAGGACTAGGATGTGGCTCAGTGGATAAGCACGCCTGGTTTCAATCCTTCAATATCCAGTACAGAGAAAAAAAAAAGACTGGCGCCTGACGGCTATCTTGATCCCATTCTGACCAGACCAAGCCCTTTATTACCCTGCCTTCTGGGTCAGGAGGTCATACTCAGGATCACAAGAACATTTTCCATCCTGTCCTAGAGAAAACCATTTCCTGGGGCCCCAGACCTCTGGAGCCACAGAAGGGTTTGGAAGGGCAAATTCCAGGCAGCCCTTTGTCCTGACACCAGTGTTTGATCTCTGCTGAGAGCCTGGCCAACTCCCACCCCTCTCTGGTGGAGGAGGGGCCTCCAGCCCAGCTGGCCCCTAGGTCAGGCTGCTGGGGGCAGGGAGAGGCTCAGGGGTGCTTGAGGGCCCTAGAAAATGTTAGAAACTTGCTCTTTTAGGGTGTACTTGTTTGCCCTCAGGACCCCATGTAGAGCCACATCCCCCGTGCTGGGCAACCTCAGAACCTGACTGTGTGGCCTGTGCATGCCCATCCTCCCTTTCTACCCCTGGTCTGGTTACAAGCCAGTTTCCTGGGCCAGAGCCACAGTCTTCAGCAGAGTGGGTATCTCAGGGAATGCAAAGTCCTATGTGTCAGCTGAGGACCTGAACTGCCAAGGCCTCATTCCTGCAGGTTTCAGATCCAGCCCCAATACTTGCGGGCAGGTTGCTACCCTGACAGGGTCCTAGAGAAAGTGGAGACTTTCCCAGAAGGTGAATAGACTCCTCCCCATCTGCTAGGCTGAAGTAGGGCCCCGGTGCCTTACCTGGACCTGCCTTGAGAAGATCCAGGCCTGTGATCAGTTGGGGGTGAGATAGGTGCCTGAATCCCCTCGGAAATAGAGGCAGGAAGGTGGGGACAAAAGCTGCTGAGATCTGCCAGCCCCACACCTCCTCCCTGATGGAGGGGGGGAGGGTCTTCAAGAAGACTGACCTCAGCTAACTTCAGCCTGTAAAAGGAGGGGCTCCAGCTACTGAGTCCTCTCTGGCCAGAGCTGGCCCTTTCCCGCCCCTTGATGACCCTGAGCTATTGAGCCCTGGCCCCTCCCCAGCCTCCCCTCCTCTCACCATGCTAACCAGGACCAGGGAGCCTCCCACAGTGGTTGGGAAAGGGGCCAGTCTGAGGAGGGGCAGGGCCACATGGGACAGACTCAGAACTCCGAGATTCCAAAACCCACTGGTCTGGAGCCAGGGGGGAGCATCTGAAGTGGGCTCCAGCCCCAAGGGCCAAAAGGGAACCCAGGGAATCGTCAGAGGAGAGGAAGGGCCAGCGTGAGGCAGGGACAACTGGTTACAGCCCCAGAGGGTGAATGCCTGCAGGGTGCTGGACTCCTTGGGGCCTGAAGAGGGGCTGGTGGCCATACACCCCTGCCCCCTGGCCCTGCAGTCCCCATGCCAGCCCCACAGTTGCTCCTGCGTCTGCTCCTCATCGTCATGCTGGCCTCGGGGGCCGGCCTGCTGCCAGGACTAGGGAGCCACCCTGGCTTGTGCCCCAACCAGCTCAGCCCCAGCCTCTGGGTAGATGCCCAGAGCACCTGTGAGCGTGAGTGTGCCCAGGACCAGGTGAGCGTGGGAACCCGAGGGAGCTGCAGGGGCTTGGCCCCACCCCAGTCCTTTCCCTGGAGGGGACTCCAACCCTTTCTAGGGTTCCACTTCATTCTGGGATTATCCACACACTTCTGCCATGGTTTTGGCTGTGCCCCATCTTTGCCCTCACTTGTCTGAGAATGAGAGCCCCTTTCACCCTCACCAAACGTGCTGCTTCCCTGCCTAGGCACCTGTTATCCTCTGAAGAACAGAGCGGACACAGGCCTCTGAATTTTCCCTTCCCATAGTCACCTTGCTGTGAGCAACTGCCCTTCCCCTCACTGGGAAAGGGGTGATGGGGCCGGGTGGTGGGTGGCAGATGAGATGGGGACTGCTTTCTCTTTACAATGCTGGAGTGGAACCCAGGTCCTCCCTCCTACTAAGCAAGAGCTCTACTGAGCCACACTTCTAGCCCAGATCTGCCACTGAAACAGGGCCTACGCACACGGAACAACAGTGAGTCCTTCTTGAGGATGTTGAGTATTCAGTGAGGTCATGCAGCCTTGCAGCTCATCATACTGGACAAAAAGAACTTCCTGTACTTTCCAGAGGGGAAACAGGTTGGGGAAGAGGCCACAGTGGGGGGCAGCTGTGGGCATCTGCACATCCTGATTCAGGGGCAAGGTGGAGAGCCTGAGCCAGGTAGGGATGGCCTCAGGGATTCGCTGAGCTGTTCCCCTCCCCCAGGACTGTGATGCCTCAGAGAAGTGCTGCACCAATGTGTGTGGGCTGCAGAGCTGCGTGGCAGCCCGCTTCCCCGAAAGCCCAGCTGCAACCACTACAGCGGCCTCCTGTGAGGGCTTCCAGTGCCCACAGCAGGGTTCTGACTGCGACATCTGGGATGGGCAGCCTGTGTGCCGCTGCCGGGACCGCTGTGAGAAGGAGCCCCACTTCACCTGTGCATCAGATGGCCTCACCTACTACAACCGCTGCTACATGGATGCCGAGGCCTGCCTGCGGGGTCTCCACCTGCATGTGGTGCCATGCAAGCACGTTCTCAACTGGCCACTCAGCAGCCCAGAACCTCCGGAGACCACTGCCCTGCCCATGCTGGGGGCCTCCCCCATGCCACCTGCCCTGTACAGCAGCCCCTCGCCGCAGGCTGTGCACGTGGGGGGCACAGCCAGCCTCCACTGTGAGGTCAGTGGTCGCCCGCCACCCGCGGTCACCTGGGAGAAGCAGGGCCACCAGCGGGAGAACCTGATCATGCGCCCTGACCAAATGTACGGTAACGTGGTGGTCACCAGCATCGGGCAGCTGGTGCTCTACAATGCTAGGCCTGAGGACGCGGGCCTGTACACCTGCACTGCGCGGAACGCCGCGGGCCTGCTGCGGGCTGACTTCCCACTCTCCGTGGTGCGGCGGGAGCCCGGTGGGGACAGGGCTGCAGGCGTGCCCCCTCTGGCTGAGTGTCTGCCGGGCACGCCGGCCTGCGCCGGGCCCGCCTCGCCGCACCGCGTGCTCTGGCACTTCGACCCCCAGCGCGGGGGCTGCATGACCTTCCCCGCCCGCGAGTGCGAAGGGGCAGCGCGGGGCTTCGAGACCTACGAGGCCTGCCAAGGCGCCTGCGCGCGCGGCCCCGGGGATGCCTGCGCCCTACCTGCGGTGCAAGGCCCCTGCCAGGGTGGGGAGCCTCGCTGGGCCTACAGCCCGCTGCTGCAGCGCTGCCTGCCTTTCCTGTACAGCGGCTGCGAGGGCAACGGCAACAACTTCGAGAGTCGAGAGCGCTGCGAGGACGCCTGCCCCGTGCCGCGCTCGCCTCCCTGCCGCACCTGCCGCCTGCGGAGCAAGCTGGCGCTGAGCCTGTGCCGCAGCGACTTTGCCATCGTGGGGCGGCTCACCGAGGTTCTGGAGGAGCCCGAGGCCGCAGGCGGCATCGTGCGCGTGGCCCTGGACGACGTCCTCAAGGACGACAAGATGGGCCTGAAGTTCTTGGGCACCAAGTACCTGGAGGTGACGCTGAGCGGCATAGACTGGTCCTGCCCATGCCCCAACGTGTCTGCCGGCGACGGGCCATTGGTCATCATGGGTGAGGTGCGCGATGGCGTGGCTGTGCTGGACCCTGGCAGCTACGTTCGCGCGGCCAGCGAGAAGCGCGTGAAGAAGATAGCAGAGCTGCTGGAGAAGAAAGCCTGCGAGCTGCTCAACCGCTTCCAAGATTAGCCCAGTCCCTGCTGCCCTCCTTCCTGGTGAATAAAAGTTCTTCCTTGCCCCTGGAACTCGAAGCCTGCTGGTGGTCGGGGGTCTGTGACCTTTCCAGGTATCCCCACCCCTCAGCCTTTTCTACAGCTGGGGTCTTCCACCAACTGGGACTTTGGTTCCATCTGGGATGACCAGGGAGCAGCCTCCTGCCCCAGAACAGTCTCTCCAGGATCACAGGTGGGGATCACCTCCATCCTGCCTCACCCCCAAGGTCCACAATGTCCCCAAACCCACCCCACAGGCCACACCCTCCTGCCCATCCACCCCACCAGGTGTTCCCAGGAGGCAGTGTGGTGGCTACCCAATGGACCACAGAAATGCTTTATTCCAAGGCAGAATGAGTTCAGGCTCCAGGTGACCCAAGGGCCCAGACTGGTGGGGCTGGTTATTCCAGAAAACTGGTCCAGAAAGGGAGGACTTGGGGTCTGGTTTGTGCCCGGCCTTGGGCAGGGACACAGCCACAAGGAATGAAGGTAGGCAATTACTCTTTCCGGAAAATCAGGCACTTGTTGTTGGCTGGCATGTCCACCTGCAGAAATACTTTGCTGGAATGATCCTTGGGACCTAGGAAGGACACCCCAACCCAGCTCACCCTGCCTACCATCTTCTCCAGGAACAAGCCACTGGCCTGACCCAGGTCCTTGAGGAGGGCTGTATCCCGCAGTCCCCACTCTGGGTTCCTGCAGCAGGGAGGAAGGTGGGGTCTTGGCCAGGACCAGCCAGGGGCACCCAGCCCACCTGCCCCCTGAGCCGGGCCCCCTCTCACCCAGTTCTGACCTGCATCTTAGGGTCAGGTCAAAGTCCACGTTGCTCTGGGGAGAGATTTTTCCATTGACTGCATAAGGCTGTGAGGACAGAGGACACCAAACCAGGATCAGTCATTCTTCAGTGGGCTGTAGACACACTGGCAGGCTGAGGTCTGGAGAATGAAAAAGACCCCCCATTCCTGCCCACAACAAGAGGATGCCTAAGACCAGCTGGAGCCTGGGCAGAGCTCAGCAGGCCACAAGGAGGGGAGGAGCCATGGGGTGGGGCCAGAGGACTCACCCCATAGGTGATGAGCAAAGCCTTGGGTTTGAGCAGATTCCCTGCTGCTCTGAAGAGCCCCTAGGGAGGAGGAAGCAGGGCGCAGAGAGTCACCTTCCCTGGCTCCTGGGGGCCCAGGGCTGAGGGTAGTACTGGCCTTGTCCCACCCTTCCCGAGGCAGCCCCGCGACCACCCACCTCAGTGCAGCTCAAGGGGCTGATGTGGCTCATGTTGATGCAGAGCACCAGGTCCAGCGACTGCGGCAGGATCCCGCCCCAGTGCTCCCACGCCCATGTCACGTCCAAGTACAGCGGGGCCTTCACGTTGGACAGCCCCTGGGCCTGCGTGGTGGCGGCGATGCTGTGGAGGGCAGCGGGTGGGTGGGCGGCCGAGGGACCTGCAGGCACCCGGAGACGCACCCGAGCGGCCAAATGGGGGCCGCAGCACGACCGCTTCCTCGACCTGGTCCCGCACCCCAGCCCAGAGGGCAGCCTGTGCCCGCCGCACCTTTCCAAGCAGCGCTGGTCCACATCGGACGGCTGCCACTCCGCGTGCGGGAAGGCCCGCGCGAAATGCGCGGCGTGCTGGCCGGAGCCTGAAGCAACCTCCAGCACGCGGACGCCGCGCTGCGCAGGGTCCACGTACTGCTGCAGCACACGCAAGATGGGCTCCTTGTTCCTCTCGGCGGCCGCCGCCACCAGCATCGTGGCGCGCCCCCGGGAGCTGGGCAACTGCTTAGTTGGCCAGCAGTCACGCCAGGCTCGGTTAGAGCGGCCGGGGAATGGGGTTGACGGAGGTCTCCAGGATAGGGAACTGCGTCACCCACCACGTGCCCGTGTTTTCAGAGCGCTTGTCTCGGAGTGCACGTGAATTGGTGCTTCCCGCTGGTCGCGAGGGGTTTACTCGCCTCTTCAAGTCTGCGGAAGTGAGCGGAAGCTGGATCCTGGCATGGGAAAAAGTAAAACGGACCTGCGCCGCCCGGGAATCTTGCATGATACCACTACACCAGCGGCGCGGCTGCAAACAAGTACTGCGGTGAGACCTAAGAATTGTGATGCAAGCCGGCCGCGCGGCGGACATAGCGCATGCGCTGTCGTCCCCAGTCCTGGTCTCGCGAGGTAGCCCGCAGCCCAAGCAGAAGGACCGCAGATGCACAAGACAGGTTTGAGGACAGCTTTCGTTCTTGCCTGCGCTGTGTAACCATGGCAACCGTGGCAAGCGGCCGTGGATGGGGGTAGGGCCCTAGTGTGGGATCGGGTGGGCGGGGCCTTGGAGGCCTTGGGTAGGATCCTGTTTGGGTGGTTGCGAGGCCCCTGTGGGGTCCTGATAGGGGCCCCTTCGTGCTGACCGTGGGCTCCAAGGTCTGGGTCCATGTGACCCGGCTGGTCCAATAGGGCATACAGTGATGCTCAAGATTTTAAAAGAGAGGGACAGTGAGAGAGAGAGAAAGAGAGGGAAAAAAGAGAATCAGTTTTATTTAGTTTTCATGTGGCTTTCATTGCTTCGACACTTCACTGTGTATGTGGTGCTGGGGTTCGAACTCACATCCTCACACATGCCAGGCAATTGCCAGTAACCACTCCAGCCCCTAGGCCTTGGATTTTTATTTTTTCTCCTGTAGGTTCCTATAATTAAATTTCTTCCTGTGTACTCAATCCGCACCCCCTCCCCTTTTTCTTGGAGGTTTCTTGTACACCCTAGGCCCTATATGCTCAATCCCATTTACTAGGGATTTCTTGCATATGCTCCATCTGCTTTCCTGGCTCTGGTCTCGTGTTTCTGAATAGAGTCTCAACCCTACCCTGCTTTCTGGGGATTTCTTGCACTTGTGTCTCAGCTACAACTCACGAAAACTCTGGGGCTGCCCCAACCAAGCAAAGTACTACTTTCTTTTCCTCAAGCTCAGGAATAGATATTCCTACCTTGGTTTGTACACAGTGTTACCTGGTCGCCTCAGTTTGGGCCCATCATCTGCATTGCTAATCCACTTCAGATTTTGGGTCCTCTGTCAGCCTCATTAAAGTAGCGGGACTCATCTCCTCTGAGGAGGGGGTGTCCCCTGCAATCCCTAAATGACATATGGGGCCCCACATTAGGCACCCAATTGTTAGAAATGAAATTTTAGAAGTACAAAGGTGCCAGTAAGAAAATCAAACGTGGGGCTGTAGCTGTAGTTCAGCAGTTACAGCAATTGCTTGGCATGCCTGAGGACACAGGTTCGAACCCCAGCACCATGTACACAACGAAGTGTCAGAACAATGAAAGCCACATGAAAAACTAAATAAATATTGATTCTCTCTCTCACTGTCCCTCTCTCTTAAAAAGATATATTTTATTTTTTACATATAGAGAGGAGAGAGAGGAAAAAAAGAGAATCAATTTTATTTAGTTTTTCATGTGGCCTTCATTGCTCCAACACTTCGTTGTGTACGTGGTACTGGTGTTTGAGCCTGGGTCCTTATGCATGCCTGGTAAGCGCTATAACCGCTGAGCCACCGCTCCAGCCCTAGACCATGAATTTAGACCTGGAAAATCAATTTAATATAACTGATAATTTGAGCTTCTTTCTCCTTTTACATAAAATGTTAAAAATCATATTTTTTTTTTCCAAAGGGAAATTTACTTTTTAAATTGGAGTCCCTGGAGAAGACCCTCTTCTCTCACTGCATGCTGGGTGAGGCCCCTCCAGCCAGTTGCCCAACTCCGGGATGGGTCACCAGCTTTATGAGCACAGGGAAGGCTGCTGGATGCAAAATGCTGGCTCTGCAGGGACTTTGCTAATAGACAGTGTGGGTCTGGAGGAGGCCACAAGACAGGAAGGCAGGAGAGGTGCTGCCCTGCCGTGCCCAGCTCCAGTTGGCCTGCAGCAGGGTTGAGGGCATCTAGACACTAACCTCCTGGACTCTCACCATGGGAGATCCCTGGCTCCATCCTCAGTCCAGGGACTAGTCTGGGAGCAGTGAGGTGGGGAAGAACCATCTGGGGAGACCAGCTGCTGTCAGGTGCAGAGGCTTAGACTGCCTGCCCCCACAACCTGTCCTTCAGCCTCCCTATGATCTCCTGGCACTGCACTGTCCCACCCTGGGGACCATCAGACTTTCTCACCCCACCCAGGCCATATTACCCCTGCTTCTTCTTGGCTTGAGGGCTTCCTTGCCCAGCCTTGGACCTCAGGTGCTGCCTGTTGTTGGGCTGGATGTGTGGCCATTGTGGCTTGGCCACCAGTGGTTTAAAACAAGACCTCTTGTCTGCCTGTCAGAACTGCAAGGCGGGGCTTGAGCAAGTCCATGTCCTCCCAGCAGGTCTCTGGTGCAAGTGGTTGTGGGAGTCAGCCTTCCTACCAGCCTGCCCACTAAGCTCCTGTCTGCCTGGGGGATGCGCAGTCCTCACCCTGGGGCCTTGTATCCCCTCGTTATCCCCTGCTCTGACCCTCAAGTTCCTTCTTGCCCAGGACCTCAGGTGCATTCCAATCATGCCCCACCCTCCCCCAGCATGTATGAGTGATGGGCAGCAAGCTCAAGGCCACCAAGAGTGGCCAGGACAGGCAGCAGCTGCACAGATGACTTGGGAGCACATGGCCTTGAGGATACTGCTCTGGTGCTCATGGGGGAGGGACAGGCAATATGGGGTTCAGTTCAGCCAAAGAGGGACCCTTCCTAAGGATCATGCTTGGACCAGGACTTCCTGGATGTGGGCTTTCTGTAGGCTGGGCAGCCCCCTCCCCTTCTGCCCTTTAGGAGCTATAGACTTGTTCTTTCCTCAGCTGGGGCAGAGGCTGTCCAGTTCTGCAAGTGACCATGTAAAGTGAGGAACCAAAGGGGCAGCATGACACAGGGCAGACCCTCTACCCCTGGATGGGCCTGAGTGAGGAGGAGCTAGCAGGTAGGGCAGGTCCCCTGTCCCATCTCAACCAGGACCCACCCCCAGCCCTTCCACAGCATGCATTTGCTGGTTTGGAAACAGATGGATGGTCTGTTTCCACCTTGCCTGAGGTGCTGTAGCCTCACCCACAGACCTCCCCTCTGTGCCCCACAGATGGAACCTTCGCAAACATCTAGAGGGGTTGGGGGCCTGCCGGCAGCAGCAAGCTTCAAGAGTGGGTTTTGAGACCTACACCAACATTCATCTGTTTCTCGTGGGGCATTAAGGATGGATCTCCAGCACAGGACCCAGGAGTCCAGGCCATGGCCACTAGTGCTATGGTCTTCCCCCTGCCCAGAGTGTGACAAGAGATCCTGTGGTTCTCCCCAAAAATCACCTAAGGCAGCCCAGCAGAGACTCACCGGATCTGGTTTTATAGCAGTCGTGGGGCTGGGCACCAGCACCTCCAGGTGTGGGTGGAGGTGGCCTTCCTTCACCCTCCCCTGATTAGACCTGGTTGGGCCTCCAGGCTTCCTGTCCCCTGCCAAACTCACCCCTTTTCTTAGACCCCCCAGGATGAAGGTGACAGTCCCCAAACCGCCCAGATCTCTCCAGGCACTTAGCTAAGGATCCTCAAATTTAAGCAGAAACGCCCTTGCTTCCAGCGTGTGCAGATTTCCGCCTCGCGGCAGCGATCCCCCATCACTACAGGCACTTCCGACACAAAGGCACCCCTAGTAGAGACTTCCCCAATACAGAGCTCCCTCTCGCCTGTTGAGGGCGAAGCCACCTAACTCGGAGGACCCCGCCTGGAGATCACAAGGACCGGCGAGCAGCAGAGCCGGAGCCCCGCCCACAGTCCTCTAGGCTGCCGGCGGGGCTCCGGTAGTCTAGTCCCGGATTGGGACGCAAGGGGACGGCTCAGGTGACTGCCGGCCCGCCCTGCCTGGCAGGGCCGCGTTGCGGCCAGTTCCTCCACCGCCTGGAGCACCGCCTTCGCGGCCCGCCAGTGCGGCGCGAGAGCGCGGCCCCTTTAAGGGCCGGGGGCGTGTGCGAGCCGCCCCGCCTTCCCGCCCCGCCCGCCGCATTTAAAGGGGCCGCGCTCGCGGCGCCGCTGAGTAAGAGCCGGCGGAGGGCGCCGGTACGGCCGGCGGGCGGGGACAGCGGGCGAGCGAAGGAGGAGCGGCTCTGGGCGCGGGCCGGCGCACCATGTACACTATAACCAAAGGGCCCAGCAAGCTGGTCGCCCAGCGCCGCACAGGTGCGCCGGGCGGGCGGGAGCGCGGGTGGGCGCGGGCGGGCGCATGCACGCGCATGTACCGCGGGTCCGCGGATACCGCTGCAAATGACGGGCCCTCCCCACGCCTTCAGGTCCCACGCAGCAGCAGGTGGAGAACAGGCTCGGCGAGCTCCTGAAATGCCGGCAGCCCGAGCTACCTGCCTCGTTGCCCCCGCGGGAGCAGCCCTCGGCGCCTCAGCCGGGACCCTGGCCCCTGTCGAGGTGAGCGCGGCTGCCGGCGGCCCGGAGGGTGACCTTGGGGAGAGGTCGGTGGAGGCCGGGTGCGCGCCGGGGCGGGGCGCGCGGGTCAGCTTGTACGCGTTACCGCCCACCTGCCTGGGCCCCGCTGCTGGTCCTGGCGTAAGCGGACCCTCCTGGCCACGTGGGGGCCCGGGGCGGCAGAGACAGACACCCTGCGCGACCTTGGGCTATGCGACTGGACCTCTTTTGGGCGGCCCAGGTCAAGGTTTGAGGAGAGCTTACCGGGGCATTGGCCCTCAAGGTCTCCTGGATGCCCTTGCGGGAGAGTGCACATGTTTCCCTCAGGCCATTTCAGGCCTCTGTCCTCCTCTGCCCTTCACCCCAGTCACCCTGGGGCACCCGAGCGCCCTCCTACCCAGCAGATGCCTCTGCGTGTTGGGGCCTACAGCTTTCTTTTCTAATCAGCGGCCTGCCCAGTGTACTGAAGGAAGCTCAGCCCTGGCCACTTTGGCCTCCAGGGACCATGACCTGGAGGTTAGCCTCTTCCCTGAGAGCTGAACCTTCTTGGCTCAATTTACTCTACCTGTTTCCTGGGCCTGTGGACTTTGCTCCTGCCCCATGCAGGCCTGAGGGCTCCTGGGCCACAGCCTCAGGTGGGGGTGGCAGTGTGGGGCACACTCCAGGAGGAGAGGGTTTTCCAAGCTGAGGACAGACAGCACCCAGGGTGTCCAGGAGTTCAAGGTAGCTACAGCTGCGAGTACACAAATTGCTGGACCCCTCTCAGGCTGCCTCAGTCTCTCAACTGTTAGCCCTCAGAAGATACAGGTGGAGGGGTGTAGGGACAGGTGGTTAACTTTTTGGTGTGGTGGGAGGGTTCCTCTGGGGCTTTCTTTGGAGCAGTGTCCTAGGCCAGAGGTGTGCCCTGGGGAGGGGGTGAATGGGGCTTTGGGGACATTTTGCTAGCATCAGCCTATATCCTAGCTGTCCCACCTCAGTGGAGGAAGCTGGGGTGTAGGTGTGCAGCCACCATGTGGTTACTCAGGTAGGAAGTTCTGGCTGTAGTGGCCAGGGACCCCCCTCACCTCTTAGTTGGGAAAGTGTTTTCATCTCCAAGCCTCCATTGCTGGGGTCAACAACAGTGGGTCTATGGCAGTTTGGGGTGGTGTCAGGGAGACAAGGAGAAAGAGGGAAAGATAATGACGTTGCCCAGAACCCTCAGTAGGCAAGGGTTGCAAGGGATACCCTCAGGCCCACTGGCTGTTCTCTCTAGAGCCATTAAGCCCCCA
Organism: Aplodontia rufa; assembly: GCA_004027875.1. Lineage (NCBI taxonomy): Eukaryota > Metazoa > Chordata > Mammalia > Rodentia > Aplodontiidae > Aplodontia > Aplodontia rufa. The sequence continues at coordinate 65,046 of PVKS010005484.1, read as the reverse complement.
GGAGGCCAAATGTGTAGATACCTGAGGTCTTCCATTAGCCAGTCAGGCCAGGCACTCTGGAGTCAGAGGGTCTCCACTGCCATTCCTGCTGTGCAGGGCATTCACTGTTCTCATTCCCTCTGAGGTTAGTGGATTGCACCCCGTCGCAGTCCTTGGGCTGGGAGATTCTGGCAGTTATAGTGCTTCCATATGGAGCCCCCACCCCTCCTTCTGCTTCTCGGGCTGCCTTCCCAAATCACTTACTCCACACTCCTAGCTTCCTTGCTTAGCACCTTTTGTCACCCACTGTTCCTCTGACCAACTGTGGAAGGAGGCGGGTGGTGGCCACTGCCCATCCTGCTGGCTGGCACATGGCAGTCCCAGAGTTTGTGACCCATTGAATGTACAGGCTCCAACTCAGGCTGGGCACGGGCCTGGGCACTGCCCTTGAAGGTAGATAGGTCTGCTGGGTCTGCTCGTCTGACAGTCCTCCTGTTTGATTGGCCTGGGAACAAAATGGGGTCTTGTCCCCAGGGACAATGGAGGGCACAGTGGGACCACCAGAGGTAGGGAGGTAGGGCCTATGGCCAGCAGGGACACATAGAGGAGACTGGCTTGAGGGTTGGAACTAGAGCAGGTGTGTGGGCTTTGAGGTCAGGATTGTTTTCCCAATGTGAGACACAGGCAGGTTACTTCTTTCCCCAGCCCCGATTCCTGGGCCAAAATAAAATGGACTGCTGATCTACCTTGGGGGTGGTGGAGGGTTTGAGAGGAGGTCGGTGGAAGCATCATTGGCTAGAGCTTGCCGGTGGGTGTGTCCCTGGTAGCTGGTACAGGTTGGCCATTGTCCACAGGTATCCACCAGGGCCATGCCCCGCAACAGAGCCTGGACCTTTCTTAACTGCAACTTCTCAGGGTTGGAGGTAGGGCAGTGGGCAGCCCTTCTGGGCCCCCGTCTAGCCCTGCACCACCACCTAGATCCCTTGTAATTCACATCCCTGGGTTTTAAAAACTTAATATCCAGTTTCCAAGCATTCCTGGAGTTGAAGTCTTCCAGGGTGGGGGTGGTTGTAGGCAAGTGGAGGTTCCTGAGGAGGACAGACCTTTATAAAACCCCCTCTCCATTTGTGCAGAAGCTCAGGCAGCCACAAGGTTGGGGAGGAGCTGCTATCCCCTTCCTAGTCTCCACCTGCACATCTAAGGTTCTCAATGGCCATAAGACCCTGCCGGCCCCTGGGGCTAGCAGGACTCTGCGCCCCTTAAGACCCTCCTCTTTATTTTAGTGCCCCTCTCACCTGAGGAGGAACCCAGAGCGGCGTGGGGCACCTGAGCCCAGGAAGGCGAGCAGGCCGCCCGGGACCGCGAGTGCCTGGTGGAGTGGCAGGCGCAGCCCAGGACTCCGGCTCCCACCTCCTGCTGTAGGTGCTGCCCCATTCCCTCCATGGCCCCACCCCAGGCTTCCTGAGCACAGGGCTTGCCCTGCCCAGGCCTGCCTGGCTGGGACTGGCTTTGTGGCTCCCCTGGATACCCTGTGCAGCAGCATGGGGGCCAGGTCATAGTCACGTTCTCCCCACTTGGGGATGGCCCTACCTGGTACTCAGTGCTTATTCCCCCAGGACCTGGGGGCAGCCAGGGAGAGGGAAGGGCAAAGACTGTCCAGTTTTTAGGTCTATTCTCCCATGGTTAGCATCTGTGAGGTGGAGGAGCATCTGGAGTAGGAAGAAGAAATGCCCCCATCCGGTAGGGCTGGGGCAGAGACCTGTTCATGGCTGAGGTCAACCAGTGCTGCTAAAGGCCTGGTTGGTGGGGATGAAGGGCAGTGCAAAGGGTTACTGGGTATGTCCCTGCCAGAGTTGGATGCAGCTGGGGGTCCCTCCCTGGCCTAGTCACTTCCAGAGGCTGAGGGCTGCAAGTGTAAACTAAGCTGCTGGGCTCAGGGCCTGTAGGGGAGAGGCTATGGCCATCACCTGCTCTATGGTTGAGAAAGGACCTGAATGGGCCTGATCTGGGGCAGTGGGCATGGCCCAAGGCTGTCTTTGAGCTCTGCCAGGTGGCACCTGGGCCTGGATAGATGCTGACCATGTCCGTCTCCTCCCTTCCCACAGTTCAGGGCCAAGGCTTGTGTTCAATCGAGTGAACGGCCGGCGGCCCCTCGCCACATCCCCATCTTTCGAGGGAACCCAAGAGACCTACACGCTGGCCCATGAAGAGAACGTCCGCTTTGTGTCCGAAGGTAGTGAGTGGCTCAGGCTCCTGGGTCCCTGTGAGGTGAACTGGGACAGCCCCAGGTCCTCCTCCCCACTGCAGCCTGACTGGGCTGGGTTTTTCCTTGGCTCTCTGTAGTCTGTCCTGTGACCACCCAGCTGTCTGCCTATTCCCAGTGCTGGCTTGGAGTCTAGGGTGGCCAGTTGGTACTGGGCAGGGAGGGGTTGCCAGGGGTCTGGCTCAGCCTGACCACCTATCCCCTACAGCCTGGCAGCTGGTGGAGCAGCAATTGGATGGTGGCCAGGCCAATGAGAGTGGGCCAAGGCCTGTGCAGTACGTGGAGAGGAACCCTGATCCCCGGCTACAGAGTGAGCCCCCAGCCCTGTTCCCCTAGGGACTTCTCCCATACCCTGTGCCCCCTCCGCATTGTTGTCCTACCCTAGCCTCTCTGCCCCTGACCTGGTTTCAGTCCCAAGGGCTTGGGGAGAGAACTCCTGAGCTGGACCCCTTCCTCCCAATGCCTGTTTTGTTCGGAGTCTGGGTGAGCGGCCTTTGGTCAGCCTAAGGGAAGAGATAGCCACCAGTCTGAAAGGCAGCATCATTGCCCAGCTTCTACTCTGCCCACAGACTTTGTGCCCATCGATCTGGACGAGTGGTGGGCACAGCAGTTCCTGGCTAGAATCACCAGCTGTTCATAGTGGCTGCCTGGGAAGGAACATGGCCACTGCGGACCCTTTGCCAGAAGAGGACCATGGGACCCCTCCACCTTGTGTTCGGCTAGAAGCCGGCCTCACCTGAAGTGCCACAATTGGACTTTTGCACCTGTGGTTCCTTGGCTCAGCTGACCCAAGCTGGCAGGGGCCAGGGGTGGAACCTGTCTGACCTCAATCCTGCTCACTGCCCAGGGACCAGCCCTTGGGGCTGGCAGGGAAGAACTGCAGGCTAATAAAGTTGAGAAACTGCCCTTTGGTAGTAGTCTTGACTTAAGGAGTGTGCAGTCCCCATGTCTCTTCAATTCCCAGCCCCAGTCTCCAGGCCAGCTGAGCCGCCTACCCTCAATGACATCCCCTCTGGTGCTCCTGGGTCAGCAGGGGCTGCACCTCTGTTCAACTGTATTTGGCCTCTCACCCAGCTGTCCTCCTGACCAGGGTACTAAGGCTCTAAGCCGGCTTCCTTTGCTGTGAAGTCTATAGACTCCTGTAGACCTTGCTCTGCCCTTTGGATGCCACTCCCCTTTCTTCTCTTGACACGACTGGTGCCAAAGCCAGGCCTCAGGGCCTAGAGATGCTAAAGAACTGATCCTGAAATGGGATCCTAGCACCCAAGGAGTGGGGCTAGGTCTTGGATAACAAGCCCCACTCTCTGAAGCCACCAGGCCCGGCTTAAAAAGCTACTGGGTAAAGATGCCCCACAGGTCTGGGAGTGCATGCTGAACCTGTGGAGACAAATGTGATTGGGAGCCTGAACCAGTGGGCCTCTATGGACACTGGCACTATCTGATGTGACAGTGATGACCTTGCCTGCCTGAGGCAGAACTACCCAGTACCCTGGTGCTGGCTGGGTTCCTCCTGTGGGTCACAAAGCCCAGGATGAGGCCAGCCTGGGCTGGCCCTTGTTGTGCACAGGCCTAGCCCTCCTTCCCCTCCTCGCTTGCACGTAGGAAGTGGCAGCGACAGCAGGGTCTGCCGGCGCCTCATGAGTGGGTGGTTTGGAGCGACTGCGGAGCACCACGCAAGGAGGCCCCTTCTGCCCCAGGGAGCTGTGGCGCAGGTGGAAGCCCTGCTGCTCCGAGCGGGCCGCGGCCCCGCCACGGCGGCGGAAGTGACGCGCCGTTGCCAGGCGGCCGTTGCTAGGCACCGCGCTGCGTGCCCTGCGTAAGGCAGGCGCCGGCCGAAGCGGGAAGCGCGAGCTGCGGGTTATGGCCAGAGGTAGCTGCGCGCGGGGGTCGGGCGGGCTGGGGTCCCGGAACCCGGGGTCGGGGCTGGAGGTTGCAGCAGTGGGCGCGAGGCCGAAGTCCGGGCCAGCGGGGTCCGGGCGCCCCCAGAACACGGGGGCAGCCGTGCTAGCCCGGAGCCTGTGCGGAAGCCCATTGATGCGCGCCGGGGAAGGCGGAGGGTCCCCCTGATCCGCCAGGTCCTTAGCCGCGGTGCCCCTTCCGCAGCGTGGCAGCACCCGTTCCTCAACGTCTTCAGATACTTCAGGGTGGACGAGTGGAAGCGGTCCAGCAAGGAGGGCGATGTGTCCGTGGTGACGGTACTTCCTCCTGCTGGGAAACCTCCTGTGGCCACTTCTCCTGGGTGCCCCCTGGGTCCCTTGTGGACGCTGCCCGCTTCTCTCTCCAGGACAAGACCCTGAAGCGCGCTGTATATCGCATCCGGGGCTCTGTCTCTGCCAGCAATTACATTCAGCTCCCCAGAACCAGCACCCAGTCCCTGGGTCTGACCGGGCGGTACCTGTATGTCCTCTTCCGGCCCCTGCCCACCAAGCACTTTGCTATCCACCTGGACCTGTCCACCGAGGTGTGGGGCTTGGGATGGGAGCTGCCTGTTAGCACTGGAGCCTGCCATCTCCTCCTCACAGCCGTTTTTCTATCCCGGCAGGATGGCCAGGTTGTCCGTGTGTCTTTCTCCAGTCTCTTCAAGGAATTCAGGTCCTCTGCCACATGGCTCCAGTTCCCTTTTGTCTTTGAGGCCTGGACGACCAGGAGAGGTGACACCAAGACAGAGTGTGAATGGTTTAGGAAGGGCAGCCTCACAGCCCAGAGTTGGGTGGTGGAGGCGCAGTCAGGCTTCTGTGTGGCCTGAGGGGAGCTCTGGGGCCCTGGGTTGCCACTATGGAAGTGGGGGCTGCATTGGGGTGGCCACTGACCTTGGATGCCCATCCTGCAGACCTAGCTGGTGTTGCCCCCCCTGGTGCCCGCTGGACCTGCCTACAACTTGACCTGCGGGATATCCTGCTGGTCTACCTGAGCCGTCGTTATAGCCACCTCAAGAGTGTCAGGTTGTGTGCCAACCTGCTGGTCAGGAACCTCTACACCAGTGACCTGTGCTTCAACCCCAGTGAGGGCCAGGTCCCACACCCCACCTAGTCTGAATGTCTGCTTCTTTCCCTCTGCATGTCCATCCCCACCTGTAGCCACAGGTCTTTACCTGGGCACCATGCCATCTTTGAGCTCTGACTCAGTGCAGCTGGAGGTCAGAGCCCTGCAGATGAGGACCACACACTGGCGCTCCCTTTCTAGAGGCACCCTGGGGTGTGGGTAGTGGCTGGGCTGGTGGTTAGGCAAGGTGCCTGTGGGTGCCTTCCATTGCATCTGGCCTGGGGCTGGGAGAGGTGGCTGGATGGGCTTACCTTGATTGCAGCAGCCCTGCTCCTTGCAGCTGTCAGTGTTGCTGCCGTACGGCAGGCAAAGCTGTCTGTCACCCCTGTGCCTCGAGAAATGGCCTTCCCAGTGCCAAAGGGAGAGAACTGGCATGATCATTATATACACATATGGTGAGCACTCTGCTCTCTTGAGGAGGCCTTGGGTAGGGGTAGGGGCCCCTGGATCCTGGGTTCTGACCATCCCTCTACCCACTCACCAAGGTTTCCAAGGGACAACCTGAAGGCGCCTTCCCAGGAGGTTCAGAGGAGTGGTTCTCCTGTTGCAACAGGTGGGCTGGGAGGCCTGTAAGGTCTCTGGATCTTGGTGGGATCAGAAAGGACTGGAAGGGGATTTGGCTTGTGGGGACCACAACTGGAACATGCTCAGGGCAGCCTGTGGACAGGCACAGGAACCAGAGCTAGCCAGCAGGTCATCTGAGCTCCTGGAACCATCTGGGAGTTTGTCTGAGGAGCACCTGGGGGCCTCAAGCTTTTGGGCAGGAAGAGGGGGTGCCAGGACCTGGGACAGGATGGTAAGCAACTGCTGGATGTGGCTTCTCCTGCAGAACAGGCAAGGCAGGGCCAGCTGCTCCTTGTACTCCTGCTGGCACCCTCAGAAGGCATCTTGCCACTCTGCTCAGAGAGTCACTGGGGTTCTTTGCTCTGTTGCAGTCTTCTTGGAGTCTGTGCCACAGCTTCTTCCTCCCACAGTGGTCTTTGGCGAACCCATGCAGGATATGTCCCCTGTGGTCCAGATACCCAGCCCCACAGCCGTGAGTGCCCCTAGGAGAGGTCTGGGGAACAGCATCCCCAGGGTGCCTATGGGCTGTTATTCCCCACAACCTTTCCAGGTCCCCTCAGTACCCAGGCTCCTTCCAGAGGCCAGCCTGTCCTGCGAGCACTCAGAGGTGCCCAAGGTTGGTGGCCCTAGCACCCGTACCCAAGATTCCTCAGCCTGGGTGGAGACTGCTGATGTACACACAGTGGTCAGCAGTGGCCATGTGCTTGTCCACAAGTCAACTGAGGTGCCTGTGGCCCTTGATGCTGGTTCCTGTGAGGTGAGTGCCCATTGCAGGGCTGGCAGGGTGTGGTTGAGGTGTGGGTGAGGGCTGCCCAGCCTGGGCTCCCCATGGCTTCATCAGGGCAGACTGCCTCTGATTCGCTTCTCATGCAGGCTCCTGGCAGGAGGCAGCTTTGGGTTAGACTCCCTCTTGACAAAGAGTAATGAAGGATTTGTTCCTGCTTCCAGCTCTTGAGGAACACCCAGGCAGTCTGTGGAGAAACAGGACCAGGGCTCTGGGTGGGTGGGGGTTGGCACAGTAGCCAGGATCATGGGTTCCAGCAAGCAGGAGCCACCTAGGATCCATGTAGCTTTTCTTCTTTTTGTGTTGCTGAGGATGAAATCCAGGACCTTGCAAATGCTGGGCAGTTGTCCTACTGCTGAGCTACACTCCTAACCTCACATTGCCTTTTCTTGAGAGCAGGAAGGGCAGCCCTTGGGTGAGGAGTTCATCCTGTAATATTACCACACATTTTTTTTGTTTCAGCACTTCCTTCCAGACCCAGTCCTGAGGCTGAAGGGGGTCATTGGCTTTGGGGGCCACAGCACCAAATGGGTGAGGGTCCTGCAGCTTCTTCCAGGGAAGCTCTGGTTGGGCACTATGAACGTTGAGTACTGGGGAGGGATCCCAGACACCCACCCCTACCCTGCCCGCATCCACTTGTTACTCCCTGGGTGCATGTGTTCCCTGTTTGCTCAGGAAAGCCTAATAGACTGTGACTGGGTTAAAGTCAAAGACTGCCAAAGACTGGGAGCTGGCCTGCACCTTCAGCGCTCCACTGAGGGGTCCTCCCAGGATAGAGCCTGGTTGGCAGAGGCAGTGCTGTCCTGCACATTGTGGCCCTGGTCCCTTGTCAGGCCCTCCTGGACACTGGCTCTGGCATCTGAGCTAGGTGCTGGAGGTTGTGCGTGCTTTTTAGCCACTTTTTTTTTTTTTTTTTGAAGAGAAGAACAGTGAGAGAGACAGAAGCAATTTTTATTTAGCTTTTCACATGGCTTTTGTTGCTCTGACACTTAGTTGTGTATGTGGGTGCTGGGGTTTGAACCCATGTACTCGCGCATGCCGGGCAGGTGCTGTAACCGCTGAGCCACCAGTCCATCCCTTTTAGCCACACTTTCTGTATAAGCATCCTGTCCTGTACTTATGCTTGTGATGTGAGAAAGGTGTGCCCCTCTGCTGTGCCTGGGCATCTGTGTACCAGACCTTCGATCCCTGGATGTGTGTAGGAGATGAAACTGGCTTCCAGGCAGTGAGGAGGGGCCTGGGGTACTGCTAGTGACCTTGGTCCTTTACCCTGTGTGCCAGGCCCTGTGGACCAAGGATGGGGCATCTGTTGTTTATCCCTGCCACGCAGTCATCGTTGTCTTACACGCTGACACTGGGGAGCAGCGCTTCTTCCTGGGCCACACAGACAAGGTGGGTGCCACCCAGGCCCAGGGGGCCTGTGCCCACAGCCACACACTCTCCCACCACTCTGTGCCTCCCCAGGTCTCTGCCCTGGCGCTGGACAGGAGCAATGTACTGCTGGCATCAGCCCAGGCTCAGCCCCCCAGCATGGTGCGGCTCTGGGACTTCCAGACAGGGGGGTGCCTGTCCCTGTTCCGGAGCCCAATGCACACCATCTGCTCCCTCAGGTGGGCAGTGGGCCTCTGTACTGGGGCTGGGGTGGGGTGTTGCCAGGCACTGCTGACCTCTTCTGTCCCCACAGCTTCTCTGGCAGCGGGGCTCTTCTCTATGGCGTTGGCAAGGACAGCCACGGGAGGACGGTAATGGGCCTGGCCTGGGGCAGTGAGGCAGACCCAACATAGCACTCAGAAATTGCAGCCAATCTTTGCTCTATCTCCGCTTACTTACTAAAGTGACATTTATCCTTTGATTTAAAAAAGTCAACCAGGTGCAGTGGTGCCAGTAGTCCCAGCCACTTAGGAGGCCAAGGTGGGAGGATCTGAGCCCCATCTGGACAGCTAGCAAGACCCTGTATCAAAACAAAAACAAACAAGCAACCTAGGAAGCCATGCTCCTGGCCTCCCTGGCAGAGTTCCAGGCACCTACACCGACACCAAGAGGCACCCAGCACTTCATGTTCCAGGCGCCAGTTCTTCACTCCTGTGGAGGGCGCCAAAGTCGCTATTTAAATAACTCGTAATAAGATGGGTATTTCCACACTGGCACATCTGGAGGCAGTGTAGAGTGTTGCTGGCCTTTGAGTACAGGTGTCCAGGTGTCTCACCCCAGGACGCCTCTTCCTTTGCTTTACTTTTTCTTTTTTCTTGGCACTGGTGATTGAACCCAGGAATACTTTACCACTGAGCCACATCCCCAGCTCTTTTTATTTTGAGACAGTACCTCACTAAGTTGCTGAGGCTGACCTGGAACTTGTTATCCTCCTGCCTCCGCCTCCTGAGTGAGTCCCTGGGATGGCAGGCCTGGCTACCACACTTGGCCACCTCTTGCTTTTCATCACTGTACTCTGGGTCAGGTTCTACCTGGGTCTGTTCAGGCTTGGCTTGTAGAAGTCCCAGAGTTGGTCACATATTGGGGCACACCTGTGGGGGGGACCTAATACTCCTCCTGAGTGCTCAGAGGCTGGTTTCTGCATGAGAGAAAAGTCACTGGCTAGTAGGGCTCAGCTGGGCCTCACTGAAAAGAGGCAGGGTTGGGAGGAGGGTCCGTGGGGCTGCCCTGAGCTCAGCATGGACTTATTGTAGGTGGTGGTGGCATGGGACACCAACCGGGTAGGCCGTGGTGGCCAAGTGGTGGTTCTCGCAAAGGTGCACACCGACCTTGACATCCAGACCTTCCGGGTTGCCTTTTTTGATGGAACCAGGTGATGGCCAGTTCACGGAGTAGGGTCTGGACCACAGCCCCTCTGCTCCCTGGGTGGTGCTCACTGCTCCTCCCTCCTTCCAGGATGGCCTCCTGTGGGCGGGGCAGCCTGCGACTGTGGCGGCTGCGTGGTAGGGCACTGCGCTCCTGCCCCGTGGACCTAGGGGAGCACTGTGCACTGGAGCTCACTGACCTTGCCTTTGTGCCAGCCCCGGATGGCTTCCAGGCACCTTCAGACCACACACTGTGAGCCCTGCCCTTCCACGTTCCCCTCCGCACCCCACGCCTCCCCTACCATCCCCAAGCCCTTGGACTCACCTCACCTGTCACTTCCTGGGGCAGCTATGTGTGCAGCCACAGCGGCCACATCCTGGAGATCGACCACAAGCGCATGGTTGTGCGCCACATTCGCCGCCTACTGTCTACATGGACCCCTGGTGGTCCCCTTTCCCAAAAGCCAACTTGCAGTTCAGGTAAGTGGGCACTGTTCTAGCAAAAATGGCCTCAGGCCAACAGAGGTACTGATACCCATACTCCCCAGGCCCCGGCATCGCCATCAGCAGCCTCAGCATCTCTGCAGCCACCTGTGCTATAGGCTCCGAGGACGGCCGCCTGCGCCTCTGGCCCCTGGACTTCTCCACACTGCTCCTGGAGGCAGGTGGGCTTCATGTGTGTTTGGACTGCACCCCCTCAGGGACACCCTGGCCTGTGCAGACAGGGGTGAGGGCCATGGGAGTCCTCAGGCTCTTGTTTCAGCAGGACTATCTCTAGGCTGGAGGGGAAGGCATGGGACCAGGTGACAGTGTCTTGAGTCCAGGGTTTCATGGCACCAGGCATGCTGATACAGAAGGGTGTGGGGAAGGTGCGGGCCAGGCACCCTCACAGCCCTGTCTGGCTTAGAAGTGGTGGTCTTGAGCAAGCTGTTCCCTAGCCTGGAGGGAACAAATTGTCTCTCAGGCTCCTCTGTGCCAGATGGCGCAGTGGTGAGTCTGCCTGGGCCAGCTCTGGTGCCAGTGAGCTCTGGAGCCTGCTGACCCTGACTTTCCCACAGAGCAGGAAGGCCCCGTCAGCTCAGTCTGCGTCAGCCCCGATGGCCTGCGTGTGTTGTCTGCCACCTCCTCAGGCCACTTGGGCTTCCTGGATGTCCCATCCCGGGAGTACACTGTGCTGACCCGCTCCCACACGGCCCCCGTGCTGGCATTCTCCACAGAGCGGAGCCGTGGGCAGCTGGCTACTGTGTCCTTGGACCATACTGTACGCATCTGGGACCTGGCCACGCTGCAGCAGGTGGGGAATAGCAGAGGGCAGGCCCAGCAGGGAGGGGTTGGGGCCCTTAGGCCCTCAGTCCTTCTAGCAGTGCCTCACTGAGTTCTCCGCCACTAGCTCTATGACTTCACATCGGCCAACGAGGCCCCAAGTGCGGTTGCCTTCCACCCCTTGGACCCCACCTTCTTCTGCGGCTTCAGCAGTGGCACCATGCGCTCCTTCAGCCTGGAGACTGCTGGAGTCTTGGTGGAACACACGTGAGTGCCCAGCCCGCTGCCAGCCCCTGGGAGCTCTGGCCACACAGGGACCCCCACAGTGGAAGCTGGGGTGGTTTGTGGGATCTTCTAGGAGGGGGTTCAGATGGGTGGGAAAGGGCCTCCTGTAGGAAGGCCAGTGCTGCCCAAAGCCCTGCCCTCTATGGCTCCTCGGGCTCCTGCATCCTGCCTGGGTTCCCAGAGCTGAGGCCAATGGCCGTTCCATGTGTGATGCAGGTGTCACCAAGGAGCCATCACCAGCCTGGTTGTTACCCCCAATGGCAACTTCCTGTTCAGCGCCTGTTCTCGGGGCTCCCTGGCCCAGTACAGCTGTGCTGTCCCCCAGTGCCACGTCCTCCGTGTAGCAGGTTAGGCTGTCAAGCCACTTAGGTTGGTCCTGACTGGGGAGGCTGGCACCAAGACCCTCAGGGCCCATGGGCACCACGTGGCTGCTCCTATAGTCTTGCATCTAGACCCTGAGGGAGGGTCTGGGTTCAGAGCTTGCCAGCAAGGGTTTTTACCTGTTCTGCCCCAGGAAGTGGAGAGCTGAGCACTGGGGCAGCAGGTGGGGTCAAACCCAGCTGAAGGCTTCTGCCTCATCCTGGGTCCCTTTGGCTCTGGCCTTCCGTTCTTTGTGACCACTCCTGACCCACAAGTCTCTGGCTCTCCTGTCCGAGGCCAGCTGTGTTCCTGCAAGTGGGCGCAGGATCAGGTGGCCTCTGTGGGGGCCTAGAGTACTCTTTCCCCATGCCCTACCCTGTGCCATCACAGCGAATGTAGTGTGCCAGGATGTCCACCCAGGCCCCAGCATCCTGGCAGCCAGTGGGGACAGCCGCCTGCTGGCTTTCGTGGGTCCCTCTAAACGCACAGTGACGGTCATGGACTCAGCCTCCCTGAATGAGGTGAGTCTGTGGGATATGAAGTGTGAGAGGGCTTAGGGGTGAGGTCGTCAGGAGCAGGCCCCAGGCTCCCTCACATTCACTTATGGGTATGGGTGACTCCTGAGCCAAGTGGACTGTGGGGTCTGCCCATGTCCTGGTGAGGGAGCTCCTCTCTAGCAGGAATAGCCCTGTATCCTGGAGAGGGAGCTCCCACTGAGGGGCAGCCCCATATCCTGGAGAGGGACCTCCCACCGAGGGTCAGCCCTGTATCCTGGAGAGGGAGCTCCCACTGAGGGGCAGCCCTGTGTCCTGGTGAGGGACCTCCGATGTGGGGGTCCTGGGTGTCCAGGTGGTGCCTCAAAGCTGCCTCCCTCCCTGGCTCTCGGTGGTGCTTATCTGCCTAGTTTGAAACCAGTGGCCACTCTCATCCCCAGCTGCTGCGGGTTGATATTAGCACTCTGGACCTGGCCAGCAGTTGTTTGAACTCAGCTGTGGCTGTCTGCTTTGGCCCCGTATCCCTGGGCCACCTGCTGGTATCCACGTCATCTGACAAAATTGTGGTGCTTGATGCCCTGTCAGGATGCATTGTCCGGGAGGTGAGCCCTAGGACTGTGGCCTGGCCTTCCCTGCCTGTTGCTCCCATACCCCTCTAGCCAGGTGGGTGGCCGTAGCTACCTCTGAGGAGAGGAGGCCCCCAGGCCACCTGCTGCCCAACCAAGAGTGGGTATTTTCCAAAAATTCTCCACTGCAGCTGCCCAGTGTCCGTCCTGCGGCCTGCTCCTCCCTGGCCCTCAGTGAGGATGCCCAGTTTCTGCTAACAGCTACTGGCCGGGCCATCAAGGTGTGGAATTATTCAACACAGGCTAACCCAAGTTGCCAGGTGCGTGTTATGGGAAGGCAGGAGACCCTTGCTGCCAGGAGTCTCCACAGGGGCTGGGGAGACCCCTGCAGACCCAGGAGGGGTGGGGCAGTATGGCTCTGGGGAATGGAAAGGGAGAGGACCCTCACTTTGCCTGCCGAGGGCTAATGCCACACAATGGCCTCTCAGTCCTTGGCCCAGCAGGTTGTGGGGCTTACTGCCAGACTGAGGTACTGGGAGCATAGCTGTTCCCTAGCCACAGTCGGGGTCTCTGTGACCACACACTGCCTCCAGGTGTACATTGGCCACTCAGAGCTGGTCCAGGCCGTGGCCTTCACCCCTAATCAGCACCAAGTCCTCAGCGTGGGGGATGCCATCTTCCTCTGGGATGTCCTGGCCACCCCTGACAGGCAAGTGTCTGCCCTTGACCATATTCGGCTGGGCCTCCTGCTGGCCCCCTGACACCCTCTCGCATTGCCTCCAGTGGTCAAAGCATGCCCGGAGCGCCCCCAGCCTGTGAGGTCGGTGAGTGGTCTGGGCTTGACAGGAGGGCAGTGTGAAGGTGCCTGTGGTCATGGTGTTGCCTGGGCTGGCCCTTCCACCAGTGTGGACCCGTTTCCTCTCCCACGCCCTGTTCCCCACCACTACCAGAGGCTGGCCTCCCCGGACAGGAGCACTACATGCACCTTCCATCCCCAGGCCCGGGCCTAGGGCCGCTGGAGGATGCAGTGCGTGGGGCCAGCGGGCTTCCCCGGCAGCAGGCGCCTGTGCCATCTCAGGGACCACCACAATGGCTGGACATTCATTCCATGGACCCCGAGGGCAGTGATGGTGAGAGGCAGGAGTCCTGGAGTCTCAGAAGGGTCCTAGTGGGTATGGGCCAATGTGCCCATGTGTGCTGACCCCATGGGCTGGCAGTGAGGTGGCAGGCATTATGGGCTCCTCTTCCTCTTCTTGCTGCCCCTAGGTACATTCTCCGTGTCGGATGAGGAAGGAGCCTGCAAGGAGACCCATGGCTCTGAGGGGCTCCACCAGGCCCCAGTCCCACCAGTGCTTGTGGAGAAGGAGACCAGTGATGCTGGTGACAGGTCCTGGGGGCCTGTGAGGAGCTCCCAAAGACTCCTCGTACCTCCCCTTTATCCCAGCAGGCCCGGTAAGCAAGGGAGAGCAGTGAGGTGGGCAGTGACCCTGGAACCTGGACACCAGGTCCCAGGTGCAAGTGTATTGAGGGCTCAAGGTGGCTTAGAGTGTCTCTGACTACCTTGACCTTCAGGGTGTTCTCCCCGAGAGATGAGACAAGGTCACCTGCAGAGCCATGGCCAGCCTGGGATGTCCATGAGACCAGGTGGGACACAGCTCTCACTGCCTAGTGGGTGGGGGTACTCTGTATGTGGGGAGCAGTCTCTGAAAGGTTTCAGAAAGCTCAACATCCTATGGCCTTTTCTCCCTGCCAGGTACCCAGAGCGTCAAGGAAGCGATGACCCAGCCCTCAGCCCGCCCAGATTCCTACAGGCACTTCACGGCTCGCTACAAGGCCTCCACACTGGCCCAGGTTGGCTGGCCCCATCTGCAGGCAGGTGGTTTCTGGGTGCCCTCCTTGTCCTCAGCATCACGAGCACCCTTGGGATTCCCCAGGTTCCCTGGGGCCTATTCCTGGAGGAGTACCTCTCCCTCCTGCACCTACACTCCATCCCTTGCACAAGGATGGACCTGGTGGCGGCCTGCTTATGTACCTCTGCCTCTTACAAGCACTTCCCCTCCCCAACCTCCCCTGCTCCAGGCCTCTGAGTTCTGGGGTCCCACGCCTCCCCCCAGCTCACATCTTCAGCTGGCCTAGGTGTGGCAGGTTCTGGGGCCCAGGCAACTCTGCTGGGCACCAGCATCCTGGGTCTGCTTCCTCTCAGAGTATCTCCTTCCTTTCTACGAGTGGTGAGCAGTTGCGCCTGAGGGCTGTTGTGGGATACAATGGGAATGGACGGGGCAACATGGTCTGGAAACCGGACACAGGTAGACCCAGTTGCTGGCAGCAGGGGCCGGGGGCTGGAAGGAGGGCTCTGGTGCTGCAGCCCAGGGCCCCCGGCACACTCTTCCTGCTGTAGGCTTCTTCGCCTACACCTGCGGCCGCCTGGTGGTGGTAGAGGACCTGCACTCTGGTGCCCAGCAGCACTGGCACGGCCACCCTGAGGAGATCTCCACACTGGCCCTCAGCCATGACTCCCAGGTGCACGCCCAGGGCCATAGTGCTTAGGAGATCTGGCTGTCACCTAGGCAGTGAAAGAGCACTGTCCTAGCCTCCCATCCACCAGAGCCAGGGCCAGGGCTGGCCAGCTTCTACAGTGCACTCCACTGATGACCTGTCTCCTGCTGCCAGGTCCTGGCTTCCGCATCCTGCTGTGGCCCTACAGCCTCCCACTGCCAGATCCGCATCTGGGGGGTACCCCGGGGCCTCTGCCAGCACCTCATTTCTCACCACAGAACTGCCGTGCAGGCGCTGGCCTTCTCGCCAGATGACAGGCTCCTTGTGTCGCTGGGTCAGTGGACAGGCTGGGCAGAGGTGGAGCTTCTAGGGACCTTGGGGAAGCTGAGCAGTTCCTGACCTGGCTGTCCACACTTCCCCAGGGGACTATGGAGACCGCACTCTGGCCCTGTGGAGCATGACCACCTATGAGCTCGTGTCTTCCACCCACCTCCTGGAGTCTATGCATGGCGTGGCCTTTAACCCCTGGGACACTGCTGAGCTCACCTGCGTGGGCACAGGGGCAGTTGCCTTCTGGCTCCTGAGGCAGTGTGGAGCAGACATCAGCTTCCAGGTGCCAGGCCCTGCTCAGGTGCTTGGCTTCCCAGGAGACACAGGGGGTGGGTCTGTGGGGCCCTGGATGTCTCTGACCCGTAGCCACCCTCGTGCCCTGCCAGGTGCACAGAGAGCCAGTTCCTGAGGAGGTGGGGGCCACTGAGCTGACCTCACTCTGCTACGGGGCTGCCCCGCTGCTGTACTGTGGTGCCAGCTCTGGCCAGGTTTGCGTCTGGGACACATGCACCGGCTGCTGCTTCCTCACCTGGGAAGCAGACGACGGGGAGATTGGTGGGTGCCCAACAGAGCTCTAGGGCTCCTAGATGACTCAGAGCTCAGACTTGTCCCTGGGAGCCCCCATGCTTGAACAGTGGGAACCTGGTGTCAAGTCCTGGGGCATCTGGGGAAGATGGCTCCTGACTACCCCTGCCTTCTAGGGGTGCTGCTGTGTGCGGGCTCGAGGCTAGTCAGTGGCAGCAACACACGGCGGCTGCGCCTGTGGGCCGTGGGGGCTGTGCCAGAGCTGAGGTGCAAGGGCTCAGGGGCCAGGTGAGCTGGTGGGGCCCATTCTTGGATTCTGGTTGCAGGTGGACTCTGTTGTTCTCCAGGGCCCTGAGGTCAGCATTCCTTCACATAGTGCTGCTCCCAGGCAGGTCTGCCTTACAGATCTGTCACCTGTTGAGCTTGGGGGACATTTGGGGACCTGCTTGGGCATGGCCTGAATCCCACAGGCCACAGCCGTAGGCTCCATGGGCCCTTGTTGCCTCTACCTGTGAGCATAGCCAGGTCTGAGACATGATGGTCCTTTGATGTCACCTGGCATGCTGATCTGGCACTCATATCCTGCCTCAAGACCCACTGCCCCCTTCTCCTTATGCCCTTAGGTCCAGCTCTGTATTCATGGAACGTGAACTGACCCTGGATGGGGCTGTGGTGAGTGCCAGCTTTGACAGCAGTATGGACATGGGCATCGTGGGTACCACAGCCGGCACACTGTGGTACATCAGCTGGACAGAGGGAAGCAGCACTCGCCTCATCAGTGGCCATAGGAGCAAGGTAAGCCACTGGGTAGCTAGAGGTGTCAAAGGACATCCACTCTAGGTGGGGCAGTGAGGCAAGCCTGTCTGCTATGTTATCACAGCTCTGGAGTAACCGTAGAGAGTCTCAGTGTGGGCCTTGGGTGCACATGTGCCCATGAGAGATAGCAGCTTTCTGGGCTCTGCTGGCTTCTGGACCTTTCCTTCCTTCCTTTGTTGTTTAACTTCCCTGCTAGAGACCTGTGCTATCTGCCCTAGCAGCTCTCAGGCTAGCTTTGTGCATGTGGTCCAGTGAGCTGAAGCCTGGGGCCTGAGGGGAGCAGGCCAAGCAGGTTCTGGTCAGGTCTGCTCAGGGTCCAATTGGGTTCTGGTCAGCACTCAAGTTGAGCCCTGTTCTGGTTGAGTCTGTCAGGTTCTGCTCAGGTCTCTAGAGGGTGAGGGTCTGGTTGAGTCTGGTATTAGAGTATGCCACCATGTCCAGCTAGCCTGAGGTTGAGGTTGGATTGATATTTTTTTTTTATTAATGGGGATTGAACCCAGAGATGCCCAACCCCTGAGCCATATCACCAGGTCTTTTTTTTTTTTTTTCAGGTTTTTTTTTTTTTTGGAGGGAGGGAGGGAGAGATGTAGAGAGGGAGAATATCAATTTTTGTTTATTTTTTCATCTGGTCCTTGTTTCTCTGACACTTAGGTGTATATGTGGTGCTGGGGTTTGAACCCAGGTCCTTGTGCATGCTAGGCAAGCATTCTAACTGCTGAGCCACTGTTCCAGGCCCACTTTTTATTTTTTGAGACAGGGTCTTGCTAAGTTTCTTAGGACCTTGCTAAGTTGCCAGAGCTGGCTTTGAACTATGGATGCTTCTACTTCAGCCTCCTGAGCCAAGCCACCATGCCTGGCACCTAGCTCTTTTTATTTTTTATTTCGAGATTGTCTACCTAAGTTGCTAAGGCTGGCTTCAGACTTGGGATCTTTCTACCTCAGCCTCTGAAATTGGTGGTATTACAGGAATGCATGGTGATAGGTCTGTTTTCTCCCTTGATGCATGCTAAGCAACCTCAGGCCACTGTGCCTGGCCATCATCCTTTTAAATTGAGTGATTTTTAGCATCTTCCATCAAGTCATGCAGCCATTACCACAATCGATTTCAGAGCATTTAATCACCCCAGAAGGAAATGCTGCACCTATCAAACAGTACCCCCATTCCGTGCCCCCCAGCCCCTGGCAGTCACTAATCAGCTTTCCATCCTTATGGAAGTGTTCTTTCTGGACAGTTCTGTGAATGGATTTGTGTCCAGCCTCTGCCATTAGCACCTATTTCCGGGTACATCCTGGCTGTTGCAGCTGCCGGTGCTTCTCTCTATGGCCAAATGTTTCCTGGAGTACTGGCACACACCATGTATGTCTTGAGTCCTTGACCAGTGCTGGCATCACCAGTGGTGCCCCTGTGAAATGGGATGGCAAGGCTCAGAGACCACATTCTGAGCCCACTGCTGCTCAGCTGAGCCAGGCATGCCCTCTGCCTATAAGCTGCAAGCCACCCTGAGTCCTCATGGGTGCAATATGTTGAGATCATACTGGCACTGGCACATGGAATGGATTCAGCCCAGGCTGTTTGGTTGCACCCCATTGGAGTGTGGCATCTGCACCTCCTTTCTCCAAATCCTGACTGCCAGTGGGAGCTGCACGATGACACATCTGTTTTCTCCCTTGTTACGTGCTGAGCAACCTCAGGCCATCATCACACGTCCACCGCACACAACAGGGGTGTCTGCTTTTGCCTGTAGTCTGGAGATGATGGCCACATTACTATGCTTTAGATTTGTCAAGTGTTTTCTGTAGAATCCCAAGTCCCAGTGGCATGTGGATTCCACCCATGTGGGTGTGGTGGGCCAGGCTGGCTTGGGCAGCAGATGGGCACTCTTGTCTGTACAACCTGGCTCTGGAGGCTGGGGTCAGAAAGACCCAGCTCCCTGGGGTTTCTGCAGGTGAATGAGGTGGTCTTCAGCCCGGGTGAGTCTCACTGTGCCACTGGGGGCGAGGATGGCAGTGTGCGTGTGTGGTCCTTGGCCAGCATGGAGCTGGTGATCCAGTTCCAAGTGCTGAACCAGGTACGTGGGGTACGTGTATAGGCATAGGGCACAGGTCCTCCCTCTGGCCTTGGCTTGGGCCTGGGGAAGTGCTGATCTCCTGTTCCATGGATGCCCAGAGCTGCCTCTGCCTCGCATGGAGTCCCCCATCCTGTGGACACCCAGAGCAGCAGCAGGTGGTGGCAGGCTACAGCGATGGTACATTGCGCGTATTCAGCATTGCCCGTACTGCAATGGAGCTCAAGATGCACCCCCACCGGGTTGCCCTGACAGCCCTGGCCTTCTCCACTGATGGTGAGAAGCCGGGGTGCTGCAGGGTGGCAGCAGCTTACCCTGCCCAAGCCCAGGTCAGTCCTCCAGGCTGGGGGCTGGCTCATAGGGCATCGATATTTCCACCTGGCCCAGGTCAAACCATCCTTTCTGGAGACAAGGATGGGTTCGTGGCTGTGAGCCGCCTCTGCACAGGAATAACCTTCCGAGTGTTGAGTGACCACCAGGATGCCCCAATCTCTACCATCCAGAGCACAAGCAAAAAGGTTAAACAGGCTGGAGCTGGTGGGAGGGGCCTGGGATGTGGCAGGGCAGGAGGGTGGCAAATCAGGCAGGAGGTGGCCACAGCTCTCACCTCCCCCAGTATGGAGACCTAGGGGTGGAGGGCACAGATCTGTGGCTGGCTGCCAGCGGGGACCAGAGGATCAGCGTCTGGGTGTCTGACTGGCTGCTGGATCGCTGTGAACTTCTGGACTGGTTGAGCTTCCCAGCACCCGCCACCTCAGAGGTGAGAGTCCTAGTGGCACATGAGTGAGGATGGTGCCTGCCTGTGCCACTGCAGCATGCTGCACTCCTCCTAGTGGCACAAGGGTGGGGACAGTGCCTGCCTATGCCATTGCAACATGCCATACTCCTCTTCAGGTCTCAGGCCTCCTGCCGCCCTCCCTTGCTGCCTTCTGTCCTTGGGATGGGGCACTGCTGGTGTGTGTGGGCCTTGGTGCACATGAAGAGGTGATCTTCTACAGCCTCCGCCAGAAGCAGGTGTGTGCACCCTTCTGTTTGGGCTGTGGAGCCCGGGGCCATGGGCCCAGCCTGGGCTGGGCCCCTGAGCAGGAGCCCCCCTCTGCCCAGGCCAAAGCCTGGAGCCTCACACTGGCTGCCCACAGGTGGTGGAGAAGATGTCACTGCCCTTCTTCGCCATGTCCCTGAGCCTGTCCCCAGGGGCACGCCTCATGGCCATTGGCTTTGCTGGTGAGTGTGTAGATGCAGACTTGGTCTTGTCTTAGGTAGAGCCAAGCAGGCTCATCTGCCCCAAACACACAGCTCACCTGTGCCTCAGGTTGCTTACCTCTGCAGTGGTGTGAGGGCACCTGCCCCAAGGTGTTGCAGCTCAGGAGACGGTGGGAGGTACTGGATTTGAGTGCAGGGTTGGTAGCACCAAAGACTCGCCTCAGGGACACATGGCTCTAATGCCAGCTGCAGTGGGTCCCGGGATTGGCAAGCACAGCCCTGACCCCATCTGGGCTCAGGTTCCCTGATACCAGGACCATGTCCAACCAGGGAGGGTTGGGGTCCCTCACCACTACCTGGTCCTTCCCACCTATGCTGTCTGCCCACAGGTTGCACACTGAGGCTCGTGGACTGCATGTCAGGGGTAGCCCAGGACTTTGCTGGTCATGATGACTCTGTGCACCTGTGCAGGTTCACCCCATCTGCCAGGCTGCTCTTCACAGCTGCCCACAGTGAGATTCTGGTGTGGGAGGTCATGGGCCACAGGTGCAGTGCAACTGCACTCTTAGGTCCCTGATGGCCTGCTGGGCACCGGGCAGAAAAACCAGGTTGTGGATCATGGCATGAAGGGCCTGGCTGGCCTGGACAACCTGGATTCGAAATCAGAACCAAGCTATTTTGAACTTGGGTAACCAGAAAAGACAATAATGGAGGGCTGGGGATGTAGCCCAGTGGTAGAGGCTTGTCTAGCATATATAAGGCCCTGGGTTCCATTCTAGAACTGCAACAACAACAACAAAAAAAGTTGGCTTTTCACCCCAAGGGGTTGTTCATGTTCCCACCTTTTACAGTTTAAATAAACATGAGCTTTTCTTATATTGTTGCTAAGTTGTTTCATTATTGCCCCGGCTTGCATCTCCTCTGGTCACTCTTGTCCTGAGGTCAGCCCCCTCCCCGCCCCCAACACCCAGTCAAGGGTCCTGCCTTTCCCTGGCAGTGACTCTGTCCGGTCCACCTGCGGCCAGGTGAGGGTTGTACAGGTCTTCAGACCTGGACGCGCGTCGCCTGCAGTGTGGGGCGTGCCCGTGTGGCGGCGCCTTCGCAGAGCGCGACCGCTCTGGTCCGCAGGGCTCTCTGGAGAGTGTGCTAGGTCAGGGGCGGATGTTCCGAGCATTGCCGGGAACCGGAAGTGTGGGCGCAGGGAGAGCGCGGGGCGGAGGGTTAGAACTGGGGCTGGGACCTGAGTCGGTGCCGGGGCCCTGGGGGCTGGGACCAGGACCGGGACCGGGTCGGGGCCAGGCGTACCATGAGGCGGGACGTGCGCATCTTGTTGCTGGGCGAGGGTAGGCGGCGGGGCGTGGGCGGGCACGGGGGCGAGGGGCCGCGATGGCCTAGCCGCTCGCGTGACCGCCCGGCTGCCCGCCCGCGCAGCCCAGGTGGGGAAGACGTCGCTGATCCTGTCGCTAGTGGGCGAGGAGTTCCCCGAGGAGGTGCGCGCGGGCGGCCTGGGGCGGCGGGCGTGCGGGCGCAGGCGCCGGCTCGGACTTGGGCTGAGGTCGCCTGTTGCAGGTCCCCGCGCGCGCCGAGGAGATCACCATCCCCGCCGCCGTCACGCCGGAGCGGGTGCCCACCCACATCGTGGACTACTCAGGTAGGCCCCGGCACGGCGCCCGGGTCCAGCCTGCCCGCGCGCGCCTGCAGCGGTCTCTCTCTCCCTGCAGAAGCCGAACAGACCGATGAGGAGCTCCAGGACGAGATCCGCAAGGTGCGGGAGCTGCATAGATGGAGGTGCCGGCGGCCCGGCCGTGACCTCAGCATCCGGAGTGGGGCTTCCACAACTTGCCCTTCGGGGAGACAGGCCTGTCCAGTGCCTGCAGTGCTGCCCAGGGACAGAAGCGCCCTCCCTCATGCTCCTTCCTGGGGTCGGTGGGGGGCACAGCCACCCCCTTGCCCTGTACTCTAGTCCACTGCACGGTGACCTCCAGGTCACCTGTTACCAGAGTCTGTAAACCTCACCCTTGCTGCTTCCCTTGTGTCCTAGAGGTGTCCCTCACTAGTTTGATACATGCCACAGCAACCCTGGGGCAGCTCTCCCAACCCCCACAGGGCTGTACTATTAGGTTCTGTAGGCCCTGGTTGCTTGTATTGACATGAAAGCAAAGGGTGGAATCAGGAGTCTCATCTTACACTCAAGTAGTGTGGCTGGGTCCTGACCATATGAGCCTGCTGATTAGAGCTGTGGTGCTGGGGCCTGGTGTCGTCCCCCTTGGGAGGAAGCAGGAAGGGGCTTATGGAGCAACTGGCTGCCAGGCCCAGGGTGGCACAGCCAGGGAGCTTCTGCCCTGTGATTATCTGGCTGTTCTGGCCAGGCCTTGGAGCTGCATCCTGTCCTGCCTGTAAGCGCCTGAGACATGTTGGAGCCTTGAGATGGGGTGCAATGGTCTGGACTTTCCTCAGTGAGTGAAAAGCCATTGGTCACCCTGTGCCTTGCTGCTCTCCTTGTAGGCAAATGTGGTGTGTGTGGTGTACGATGTGTCAGAGGAGGCCACTATAGAGAAGGTGAGCAGGAGGTAGCTCCCCGTCCATCACAGGCTTCTGCCACTGGCTCTAGCTTGGTCAGCAGTCCTCAGTGCTGACTGCAGAGCAAACAGAGGCCTATGGGAATCCTCATTCACCCCTGTGGCCAGCCCCATCTTTGCTAAGAATTTCAGTAAATTCCATATCTGTCAGGGTCAGTCTTCTGGGACCACACCTCCCCAGAGAGCCTGGATAACACTCAACAATTTAGGCCAGCATCTCCTTTCTCCTGGTTCCCAGAGCCCCAGGAGAAATGGCCAGGGGGTCTGCCTGAGGGCCTGGGACCCTAGCAACACACTTGGGATGGTTGCAGCTACTCTAATCAAACAAGGCCCTGCCTGCCATCTGCTTTTGGCCAGCAGCTTCTGAGTGGCCATGACTTTGGTCTTCAGTTGGCCTCAAGCTCCCCTCCTCTCTTTAGCCTAATGTAAGCTCCAGGTGGGAACCATGAGCTGGGTGGGCAGCCTCCTGTCATGGCTAGGCTTTTACCTTTCAGATCCGAACCAAGTGGATTCCACTGGTGAATGGGAGAAACGAGAGGGGGCCCAGGTAATGAGCAGGACCTGGGGGAGGGGGCTGAGCTCCAGTGGCTCCCTGTCCCAGGTGACCGTAGGCCTCTTTCCAGGCTGCCCATTATTCTGGTGGGCAACAAGTCAGACTTGCAATCAGGGAGCACCATGGAAGCTGTGCTGCCCATCATGAGCCAGTTTCCTGAGATAGAGACCTGTGTGGAGGTAAGCAGGCCGAGGGGGCAGAGGGGCTGGGGGAGCCCTTGGGGACAGGCCTGACCCCACACCTAAGTCCTCCTCGATGCTTCCTGATCCTGTGCTGCACTCTCCCAGTGTTCTGCCAAGCACCTGAGGAACATCTCAGAGCTGTTCTACTATGCCCAGAAGGCTGTTCTACACCCCACAGCCCCTCTCTATGATTCTGAGACCAAGCAGGTAGGCTTCTCTGGATAGGAAGAGTGAGCAGGAGTGGGTAGATCAGGCGAAGGCCCCAGCTGTGCTGAGTAGCTCTTCCTGCAGCTGAGGCCCGCATGCACCCAGGCCCTCAGGCGAATCTTCAGGCTCTTGGATCAGGACCTGGACCATGCTCTGAGTGACGAGGAGCTCAATGCCTTCCAGGTGTGCCCCTGTTCCAGGTGCCTAATTTCAGGTGACGAAGCTTTCTTGTCTTGGGGCAGCTGGCTGATCTGAAACCACTTCTTTTTGGAGGCAGAAGTCCTGCTTTGGCCACCCCCTGGCCCCGCAGGCCCTGGAGGACGTGAAGAGGGTGGTGTCCAAGAACGTATTGGGCGGTGTGCAGGATGACAGGCTGACCTTAGAAGGTGAGGCCAGATGCCCCACTGTGCTCAAGTGTGTTGGGAGAGGGTCAAGCTGTGCCAGGTGCCACCCTCTTCTGTACTACACAGGCTTTCTCTTCCTGAACACACTGTTCATCCAGCGTGGACGGCACGAGACCACATGGACCATTCTGCGGCGCTTTGGCTACAGTGACTCGCTTGAGCTGACAGTAGACTACCTCTGCCCACAGTGAGTGGGGTGGGGCCTGGGGACATCTGAGACTGCCCTGCAGCATGGGCCTCCCAGCTTGGGTTGGGTGGGACTGGGCCTCCTTGGGGTCCCTGCTACAGGTAGTCCCCTGTGACCTGGGGACCTCGTCCAGCCTTCCCACCTCAGAGACTGCCATTTTCCTTACCTGGCCCCAGCTATGGGCTGGGAAGGGCTGTAGGAGCCTCAGGAAGGGTGTGGCATACAGAAGGGACTGGCAGGGTGAGGCAGGAGCTGAACTACCATGGAGCACAGGGTCCCCTGATAGTCAGATGTTCCATGCAGGCTCCATGTGCCCCCCGGCTGCAGCACGGAGCTCAACCACTGTGGCTACCAGTTTGTGCAACGGATGTTTGAGAAGCATGACCAGGTGAGCACCACCACCCTGGCCTGCCTCTGCTATTCTCCAGCACATGTTATCACAGCTGCTCTGCCCACAGGACTGTGATGGTGCCCTCTCACTCTCGGAGCTACAGAACCTCTTCAGTGTATTCCCAGCTGCCCCCTGGGGCCCTGAGCTCCCACGCACTGTCCGCACAGATGCTGGTCGGCTGCCCCTGCATGGGTTCCTCTGCCAGTGGACGTGAGCACAGCTGTCCCACCCCCATCCCCACCCCCACCCCCATGCAGCCTTTCTGTATGACATCGTGTCTCCCACCTGCAGCCTAGTGACCTACCTGGACGTCCAACGCTGCCTTGAGCACCTTGGCTACCTGGGTTACCCCACCCTCTGCGAGCAGGACTCCCAGGCACAGGCCATCACAGGTGGACACCCACGCTCATCAAGCCCTGGGTCCAGCCCCTCCCCAGCATTTCCTCTCACTCAAGTCTGTCCTCACAGTCACTCGTGAGAAGAGGTTGGACCAGGAGAAGGGGCAGACACAGCGGAATGTCCTCATGTGCAAGGTGGTTGGGGCCCAAGGAGTGGGCAAGTCCGCTTTCTTGCAGGCCTTTCTGGGTCACAGCTTGGGGGTAAGCAGCTGCAGAGACCCCAGTGGGGGCCCAGGGACAGGAGAGGGCACCATGGGGAGTGAGGGGGCAGTGAGCATCAGACTTTCCTTCCTGTCCCCCTGCACCAGGAGGCCAGCACATCTCCTGGGGAGCCTCCCATCCACGTCATCAACACAGTGTGGGTCAACGGACAAGAGAAGTACCTGATTGTGAGTGCTGGGGGCCAGACACCCATGTGCCCATGCCACCTGGTATAGCTATCACGGGGGGCCCTTGGGGCCCAGGTCCTGGGAACACCCCTGAGAACTCCATCTGTCCCAGCTGTGTGAAGTGGGTGCGGACAGCATGCTGGACACCCCCCTGGACACCACCTGTGACGTTGCCTGCCTGATGTTCGATGGCAGTGACCCCACGTCCTTTGCATCCTGCGCCAGTGTCTATAAGGCAAGGGGGACCTGGAGGCCCTACAGACAAGTACACCTATGGGATAGGAGGCCTATGGGCTCTGTCCTCACACAACCCCTCTTCCCACAGCACCATTACATGGATGGCCAGACCCCATGCCTCTTTGTGTCCTCCAAGGCTGACCTGCCTGCAGGCACTGCCCCCCCAGGCTTGTCACCCATGGATTTCTGCCGCAGGCACAGGCTGCCTCCCCCAACCCTGTTCTCCTGCACTGGTCCAGCCCAGCCCAGCACTGATCTCTTCACTCGACTGGCCACCATGGCTGCCTTCCCGTAGGTGCCTTCACCAAAGCCTTGGGAGGAGGTCGGCCTGGCTCATCCCAGACATCTGGGGGTATTTCTCACCAAGTTGTGCTGGGGTGAGGGCTGTGGGGTAGGGCTTTGTAGTACAGAGTGCTGTGCCTGGTACCACCCTCACCCTCCAAGCCTAGCCTCTGCCAGCTGCCTGGGACACAGTGGGGGGACATGTACCCTGAGTACCCCTCTCTTCTGCAGACACCTGGTGCACTCAGAGGTGCACCCAACCTTCTCCTGGCTCCGAGGCATGCTGGTTGCTGTTGGGGCTGCTGTGGCTACAGTCCTCAGCTTCGCACTCTACAGAGTTCTGGTGAAGAGCAGATGATACCTCCCAGCCCTCCCTGACCCAGGCATGGCTGTCTGTGGGGCCCAGCAGGGACAGAAGTGTGCAGCATGACCATGAGCCCCCAGGAGTGCACACCTATGTAAACCTCTGCTTTGGAAGATAAGCTGCCCCGTGCAGGGCTCCACTGCCATCCCTGGCCTGGCTCCTACCGGGCCTGAGGGGCACTATGCAGGTGTGCGCAGTGGGAGGCCCTTGCCTCACCTGTGTGGGTGTTGGGTGAGGAAGCCAGTGACCCCAGCCCCAGAATTCTCAGGGTTTCCCCTCTTGCATCTGGTGATCAGTGTATATGCAGACCCAGGAAGTGGCTAGGCCAGTGTGCACCCCTGCCTTCCTGTCCAGTTTGAAGCCTTGTCTGGCAGAAGACATGAGACTGAGTTCCTGATTAAACCTCACTCTGTCTTTATTTTCTCTGGGATTTCAGTCTCTGAAGACTGCTTTTCTTTAATCAACCTGAAGCATGCTCTTTGTCTTGGTGGGGCAGGAAATGTCACCTCACACCACCACACCACCACCAGCACCACAGGCACACACACCCCTAAGTCCTCATCCTGGATCCTCAGGCCAATGTAGTAAATGGCCTCTGGAAGGTCTAGTTTTTGGCTAACTGCGGGTCAAAAGTCTCAGTGTCCATTGGTCATGCATGTTGGGGTGACAGCACAGTACATTCTCTATGCCCCCAGACCTTGATACCCCATCAGCCTGGCTATGATTGCTGAGAACATGGGCTTCATGTGACCCAGCTGTTGTAACAACCTGCAGTGGAGCCCAGCCTGAGCTTAGTATGGCTTTCAGCCTAGAGCTGAGCTAGACCACAGCATGGCCTCAACTACCTGCCTTTGAAGAGTAGCTGGGGGGGGGGGTGTCCCTCCACCCCCTAGCCTGTGTGTTGCCTGCTCCACAGGGATGCCTGAGGCTCCAGAGCTGAACCCTGATGTCCCTCACCTCTTTGCTGCCTTTGGGGCAGGGCAGGATGCTATTTGTAGCCCATTACATTCCCTGAGGACCAGTGGCCTGGAGTGATGGTGCCTTTGTATCTGAACAACTGGCAGCTTTGGCCCGTAGGGGGCTATGTGTCCCCTTGGCCCCTCACCTTCATGGTTAGAAGGGTTTAGCTGCTCTCCCCAGGAGCAGCTACCCTTGCTCCAGCACCAGCCCTGCCTTTGAGGACTCTGCTATCTACGTGGATGCTCCTTGTGTCTGGTTCAGGGGCTTCCTGGGCAGAAAGTACTGGTGCCCTGCTTGCCCATCACTCCTGCTGGAGACCAGGGTGGGGATGGAGGGAGGAGGTGGGTTGGTCTTGGTCCACAAGGAGCAGTTGCAACAGTTATCTTCCCCATTCTGCTAGCTGGCTTCTCTGCTGGTCCTGAAGCCTTCTTGATGTGGCACTGGGGAAAAGAATAGGTGTCCCCTACTGAACGGGCACACTTGGGGGGCTCACAGCCCAGGGGCGAGAGTACAAGCTCACAGCTTGGGGAGTCAGCAGCCCAGTAGTCAGGAAAGGCTTCCTGGAGGAGGGGACTTTCATGCTGAAGCTTGAGCCCTGGATGGCTGCGAGAGAGAGCGGAGAGTCTTGAATGGGCGGGGTTCTAGGAGCTACACCTCGACTCTTATTAACCCCCTGAGCCACACGGAAGGAGCTTCTGCCGCCTGGAGCGTGGACACAATACCTGCATCCCGGCCAGCTGTTCAGCTTAGACCGGTTCCTGCCCAGGGCGGCGCGGCCGCTTGCGAGGTGCGCGCTTTTCGTGGCGGCGGCGTGTGCGCGGGGCGGGCGGTTCCGTGACGCGGTCTGAGCGCTGCGCGCGCCGAGCGGCGGAGCAGGCGGAGCGGGCCGGCCGGGGCGGAGCGGAGCAGTCTGCAGAGCAGCCCCTCCCGGCCTCGGCCGACCCCGGCCCACTGCCCGGCCCGGCTCTATGGACAGGAGCTCGCTGCTGCAGCTCATCCAGGAGCAGGTGCGTGGGGGTGGGGGCCGGCACCGCCCCCGGCGTTCCTACTACTGCGGCGCGGGGCTGGAGGAGGGACTGGGCTCCCAGACAGCCCCGCCGCCCAAACCCCCTCAGCGTGCCCTGGGTTCCTGTGCCTGAGCTTCCGAGGAAAACAGCTGCGGAGAGGGTGGTCCGCTAACCTGGGCTCTCCCCTCCCAGGACGAGGAGGGTGGAAACAAGGTGGGGAGAGTCCTGGGGACCAGACACCGTGCCCTGGCAGGACCTGGGAATAAGCCTGGTTCCAGGAACCAGTCGCTGCTCCTAGCCAGCCTGGCTCAGCCCCATGGTCTGGTTGGGCGCACCCTCAGGCCTTGCCTGGCTGCTCCCTCACCCCAGCAGCTGGACCCTGAGAACACAGGCTTCATCGGCGCCGACACCTTCGCTGGGCTGGTGCACAGCCATGAGCTGCCCTTGGACCCAGCCAAGTTGGACATGCTGGTGGCCTTGGCCCAGAGCAACGAGCGGGGTCAGGTCTGCTACCAGGAGCTGGTGGACCTGGTCAGTGCCATGGTGGGTGGGCAGCAGGGGGGTGGACCCCGCCTGGGCAGGCACAGTGCCCTGGCCAGAGCAGGGTAGGCAGGTGGCCTCTCCCTGGGGGAGGCTCATGGATGTGGGGGCAGTCCAGGGCTTCAGAGCCTGTGGGGAGCCACAGGGGCTGTGGGGATAGCACTACAGCCCATACTGATGCCGCTACCCCCCAGATCAGCAGCAAGCGCTCCAGCAGCTTCAAGCGGGCCATCGCTAATGGACAGCGGGCGCTGCCCAGGGACGGGCTGCTGGATGAGCCTGGCCTGGGTGTCTACAAGCGGTTTGTGCGTTATGTGGCTTATGAGATCCTTCCCTGTGAGGTGGACCGCCGCTGGTACTTCTACCGGCACCGCAGCTGCCCACCCCCTGTGTTTATGGCCTCAGTCACCCTCACTCAGGTTGGCCTGCCCACCCACTGCCCTGGAAACCTCCCATAGCCCTGCCCTGCCCTGCCCAGCCCTAACTCTCCTGTCCGCAGATCATTGTGTTCCTGTGCTACGGAGCCCGCCTCAACAAGTGGGTGTTGCAGACCTACCACCCTGAGTACATGAAGAGCCCCCTTGTGTACCACCCTGGGCACCGAGCTCGCGCCTGGCGCTTCCTCACTTACATGTTCATGCACGTCGGGTGAGTGGGACACACCTATTCCGAGCACCCTGTTAAATTAGGCCAGCTCAGCCAGAGAGATTTGGAGTCTTGAGGTAGGCCTGGGGGCAGGTGGGCCACATAGCTGACCCCACCCTCCTGCTCATTTGCCCTCCTGTGGCCAGGCTGGAGCAGCTGGGGTTCAATGCCCTCCTGCAGCTGATGATCGGAGTGCCCCTGGAGATGGTGCATGGCCTCCTCCGCATCAGCCTGCTTTACCTGGCGGGTGTGCTGGCAGGTGAGGCAGCGCGGGCCCCCTGCCCACCATCCTTACTGGCCACATCCTCACACTTACTTCTGCTCACGCAGGTTCCCTGACCGTCTCCATCACGGACATGCGGGCCCCCGTGGTGGGAGGCTCTGGAGGGGTCTATGCCCTGTGCTCGGCACACCTGGCCAACGTTGTCATGGTAACAGGGCCACCCTGCGGCTGGGTGTGGGAAGGGGCCCACCTGGCCTGCCTCACAGCCTCTCTGTCTGCATGCCATCAGAACTGGGCTGGGATGAGGTGTCCCTACAAGCTGCTGAGGATGGTGCTGGCCCTGGTGTGCAGTGAGTAGGGGGCTGGTTGGGGGGCAGGGGGGCCCTCTGCCTGCAGCCAGGACAGCTCCCACCTGTTGCTCCTTCTGCAGTGAGCTCCGAGGTGGGCCGGGCCGTGTGGCTGCGCTTCTCCCCACCACTGCCCTCCTCAGGCCCACAGCCCAGCTTCATGGCGCACTTGGCTGGTGCAGTGGTGGGGGTGAGCATGGGCCTCACCATCCTACGCAGCTACGAGGAGCGCCTGCAGGACCAGTGCGGCTGGTGGGTGGTGCTGCTTGCCTATGGCACCTTCCTGCTCTTCGCCATCTTCTGGAATGTCTTCGCCTATGACTTGCTGGGTGCCCACATCCCCCCACCACCCTGACCCACTCCCAGGGCCATAAGGCTAGGCCCGGCTTGCAGCAGCTGGTCACCAAGTGGGCCTGCATGTAGCCCCTGTTGAGGGCAGGTGGGCCCTGCACTCCATTGCGCTGAGGCCAAGCCCAGTGCCAGGTCTGGGGAGAAGGCTGTTGGGCCAGGGTTGGGTAGAGATCTCTGAAGGCAGCCCTAGAGAAGACACCTCCTCACTCACCCCACCCCTAGGACTTGCAGACTGAGCCTTTTTGGGAAAATGAATAAATATTTTACACAGTGCCAGGTACCTGTCTTGGAGCTCTGGAGGCTTCTCTGTCCCTTCATCCTACTAAGCAGGCCACAAAGGACCTCCTGCCCAACATACACTGAGGACTTGGGCTTCCTTGCCCCTTGCACCATTATACCTAGATGAGATTGGAATTTTGAGTCCCAATGGACAGGGGATCCAGTGCTGTGCGGGAGCTGTAGGGAGTTGTGCACCTCCTAGTCAAGCTGAGTTTAGCAAGTGTTTATTGAGGTTCTGTGCCAGCCAACCTCCTGTTTGGTCAGCCTGCCATCCAGAGTGTGCCGTGAGGTCTTGTGGCAGGTGAACTGGTCCTGGATCACAGCCAGGTTCACTTGGCCTGAGTCCTGTGCTTCTTGACCAGCCTAGTCCTTGTGGGGGCCAAGTTGGGGCTGAGATCAGGCAGCAGGTCTGGGCACAGCTTCTGCCCCACAGCCCAAGTCCACAATGCTGTCTCCACAAGGTGAGGGGTCCATCGCCCTGAGATGCAGGCTGGGGATAAGCATGGAGTTGGGCCCATGGGCCTGACCAGCCCTTCTTAACAAGGTCCTGGATATGGTCCCAGCTCATTAGCAACTTACTCACCTTTGTTCAGGGCTGCAGCATGCTCTTGCAGCTGATCCAGGTACAGCAGGTAGTGCCAGACACTCCCTGCAGGCAGGCAGGCAAGGGACTGCTGTCACTGCCTCCTCTGACATGAGGGCGGCCACTTCGGGAGCTCCAGCTGCCAGAACTGCTTCAGGCAAAAGAAGGTGTGGCTCTCAGGCCAACATCCTGGAGTTCCTAACCAGGACCATGCCATACATCACTCCCCCCATTCCACAAGCGAGGGGGCTCAGGAGCCCAGGCCATGCCTTATTTACCAGAGGCGGCGCTCCCGCCTCAGAGGGTGCACTGTTTGGTGACTGCAGTGCGCTCGTGAAGTGGACATCGGCTGAGAGCTGTACCACCAGCTCCATGGGGTTGGCGGTCACCAGCTTTTGTAGACGTGGTCAGAAGCGACCCTTCTGCGGGCAGTGCGGCGAGAGAGTCTCAAGTACTGAACCTCACCAAGGAGGCAAGCTCAGCGAGGCTCTGCCTCCAGGGAGGCTCCGCCCCCAGAGAAGCCCGGCCCACTAGGCCCCGCCTCCGGAGAAGCCCGGCCCACTCAGGCCCCGCCCCTCACCGCCAGTTTCCACGCCCGCAGTGGTCGCAGAGCCTCCAGTGTCACGTGCCTCTCCGCTGAGCCCACAAAAACCGGAGGCAGCTCCTCCCGTCGTAACCTGGGGAAGGGCGGTAAGGGATGTCAGAGCCACCTTCCCTGCCGGCCCCCTCCACTTTACAGCCCTACCAACGATCCAGGGCCTCTAGCCGCCCCCAGGCGTCCGCAGCACTTCTCCGTGGCGCGCCAGGACGGCGGCCCGCCGCTTCCGGTTATCCCAGCCCCACAGTTCCCTGGCGGCCGCCATGTTCGCGCAGCGGGGCGGGGCCCGCCAGAAGCCCCACATCACCCCGCCCCCGGACCGTCAGCCGCGCGGCCCTGCGCGCGCTCTCGACTTGCAGCCCCGCCCCGCGCCGGAAGTTCCGGTGGCGGATCGCCCGACCGGGCCGAGCGGATCGCAGCGCGGGCTGCGGGTGAGGGGCGGCCGGGCGCGGAGCCCGGGAGCGGAACCTAGGCCGTGCCGCGCGGCGCCATGAAGGGCAAGGAGGAGAAAGAGGGCGGCGCGCGTCTAGGCGCCGGCGGCGGCAGCCCAGAGAAGAGTCCAAGTGCGCAGGAGCTCAAGGAGCAGGGCAACCGGCTCTTCGTGGGCCGCAAGTACCCGGAGGCGGCGGCCTGCTACGGCCGCGCCATCGTGAGTGCGCGGGGCGGGGGCGCGCCCGACGCTCCTCCCCAGCCTGGGCGCCGCCAGCCCCGCGGGGCCTAGGGCCACGGAGACCTGGTGGCGATCTCGTTCCGCAAGCGGCTGGGCGCGACAGAGCCCAGAGCTGACGGGTGGGATGCTTGAGGTCGGCTGGGCCGGGGGCTTCGACAGGATTGGGAAACTTAACAAAATAAATCAGTTGGAGTCAGGGTGGGTTCAGCCAGAACCCAGGGGCCGGACAACTGAGAAACCTTTAGTTTCTCGACTCCAGCCATGGGACCCAAAGTTGGGACATCGGGGGTGTCAGCTTGCTAGGACAGAGGGGCAAGCCGAGCCCACACCCTCGCGTGCTGGCCTTGGTCCCCAGACTCGGAACCCACTGGTGGCAGTGTACTACACCAACCGGGCCCTGTGCTACCTGAAGATGCAGCAGCCAGAGCAGGCTCTGGCCGACTGTCGGCGAGCCCTGGAACTGGATGGGCAGTCGGTGAAGGCACACTTCTTCCTGGGGCAGTGCCAGCTGGAGATGGAAAGTTATGATGAGGCCATTGCCAATCTGCAGCGAGGTGGGCTGACACCCTGCTTGGTCTGGGGCATCTGGAGCCCTGAGCACGAGCCAGCTAGACTGACCTGAAGTCTCCATTCCCAGCCTACAGCCTAGCCAAGGAGCAGCGGCTCAACTTTGGGGATGACATCCCTAGTGCTCTGCGCATCGCCAAGAAGAAGCGCTGGAATAGTATTGAGGAGCGTCGCATCCACCAGGAGAGTGAGCTGCATTCTTACCTCTCACGACTCATCACCGCAGAGCGCGAAAGGTGGGCCCCTCCCACTCCCTATCAGGCCACCCTCGGGTTAAACTGAGTCAGCAGCTCAGGTGTTTATTGAAGGCTAAGGTGGCACAGAAGAAGCTGGGGGAAGGGCCCAAGCCTGGGTGGGCTCTGATTTCTGATCTGTGCCTGGTCAACCCTCAGGGAGCTGGAAGAGTGTCAGCGGAACCATGAAGGAGATGAGGACGATGGCCATGTCCGTGCCCAGCAAGCCTGCATTGAGGCCAAGCACGTGAGGGTGCCACTGGCCCACGTGTGGGTCTGGGGGTGGGGGAATGACCGAAGGTACTCTTGGTTGGTGTTGGGTCTGTGTGTCCACATGTAGCACACACATAGTGTTCAATTTTCTACAGGATAAATACATGGCGGACATGGATGAGCTCTTCTCTCAGGTGGACGAGAAGAGAAAGGTAAGCTTGTTCCCTAAAGCCTTGAAGTTGCAGGTATTAAAGCAGTATCTCTTCCTGGTCTTTGACACTGTGCCTTTGTGCTACAGAAGCGAGATATCCCAGACTACCTGTGTGGCAAGATCAGCTTTGAGCTGATGCGGGAGCCCTGCATCACGCCAAGTGGCATCACCTATGACCGCAAGGACATTGAGGAGCATCTGCAGGTAAGGCTATGGGCCTGGGGGCCAGGGCCAGAGGCACAGTCCCAGCACACACAGCTCCCTGACCCTGTTGCCACTGCAGCGTGTTGGCCACTTTGACCCTGTGACCCGGAGCCCCCTGACCCAGGAACAGCTCATCCCCAACTTGGCCATGAAGGAAGTCATCGATGCATTCATCTCTGAGAACGGCTGGGTGGAGGACTACTGAGGACCTGGCCCCAGAGGGTTCTGAGTCAGAAGCCCCAGACCCTGTACATAGTTTGTGTCTTTGGGCCCATTCCCATCAGTTCTGCTGGTGGGCTCTGGACTGCTCCCTCTTTCGGCATAGCCCTTATTGGGCCATGAGCCTCCCCTGTCCCCTTCTGGGCGGGAAAAGCAGGTGAGGGTGGGTTGGGCTGAGGCCCCTGCTGCTTCCACTGTCTCTGTAATAAAATCTGTGAGCACTATGGGGGCACGTACTGGCATGTGACAGGCTCACCAGCTGCCTGCTCTGGCTAACCAAGGAAGGTCGAGATGAAAACACTGGTGTCCAGGTTGAGAGTTGCGTGCCACCAGCGGTCTGGAAAGTACAGCACCTGGGGTGGAGATGGGATGGATCACAGGGGATCAGTCAGGGACCTTTGGGCCTGACCTGGCCCCTGCTGTCAAGCCACTAACCTCACCCGCCTGGATGGTACACTCCAGGGGCCGTTCTGATGGTGCCAGGACTGGGTATGTGTCCTTCAGCCACGCCAGTGTGGTTTTGTTGGGGTGGAACTCTGGTGTCTTCTTAGGTGGGTAGAGAAACCAACGCTGCAGGCAGAAGCATGAAGTCACTCTTGGATGTTGTGGGCAAAAAGTCCCAAGCCTCGGCCCTCAACTTGTACAGACCTTGCGGCCATAGATCACTTCTGAAAACCCTGGTCCATGCCAGTGGAAGGGTACACCAGAGCCGGCTCCTGTGTGGACAGTTAGGCACAGTTGCTGACTACACAACCTATATTGACCACCACCACACACCCTTACTGTCCCCTAATACCTACCTGCAATTCCAAAGCTGTAAGCAGGTGTGGTTCCCAGAAGATGAAAGGGGGGTGGTGAATATTGCCGAAAGAGCGATGCCCATTCAGTGAAGTTGTTGTCCCCAAAAAAGTACAGGGTGTCTGCCAGCAGAGAAGGGAGTCCCCAGGTGCCAGGATCTGGCACCCTGGGAACTGCAAGTGCCCAACCCGCTACTACCCTGGTCTGGCTCACCGTTCCCCAGGGAGGTGGGGTCCTGGGGGTGCAGCAGCTGCTCCACGTATTCCTGGAAAGGCAGATCCACTGCGGGAAAGGTGCGGGTCGGGACTGGCTGGTCATACCTTCAGGACCAAGCTGGCCAACCCCACCGGTGCTGCAGCTCACCTTTCCGGTAGGAGTAGGTGTTGGCAGTGCTTAGCCGAACCACGTTGTTCCCAAATGAGGCCAGCAACCTTTCTCGGGAACACAGAGTCCGGAACCTCTACAGAAGCCAGGAAATGACTTAGAGGCGGGGCTGTCGGGGCGGCAGCCCTCGGTGGGAGGGAGCACTCACCGAATTGTCCGTGAGCCCCTGCAGGATCACCGGCTTGAGGAAGGCGTAACTGAGGAAGGAGGAGCCGGCTGAGGTCGGGCCGCAGGCCCGCCCCGCCACCCGCGCGCGCTCCTGCTGAGCCCTAGGTGCCCGGCTCGGGGCGCACGTACTGCTGCACGAACTCGGCGTAAGAGAGGTTGGCCCGGCGCTCCACGGTGCAGCGTTCTTCTTCCGCCAAGGCTATCAGCCCGCCCCGCTGCCTGCGGGCACAGCTGGGTCAGCGCCGCCCACCGCGTCCTCCAGCCCGCGCCGCTCACCACCTGCCGCGCCCTCCAGCCCGCGCCGCTCACCACCCGCCGCCGTCCGCCTCCCCAGAGGCAGACCGAGCCGGCGCCGCCAGCGCCCAGAGCACGAGCAGGAGCGCCCGCGACCCCCGCGCCATGAGCCCTGCGCAGTCGTCGCGGCAACGGCCCGAAGCCCGGAAGGCCCTCCTCCGGCCTGGCCCGCCCCGGAAGGCGCGTTCCGGAAGGCGGCTTGCAGTCCGTACCAGAGTGCCGGTGGCCGCTTCCGTTACCGTGGTGACAGCGCCCGCCCGTTCCCCGCCCCCCCTCAGAGATAGGTGACAGGCAGTAACAGTAGCTCCTGCTGCTTTTATTGCGTTCACAAGTTGCGCCCCCTTCCACCCTGGCACTGGAGCTGCAGGTCCCGCCGGTGCGCAGCACTCGCAGAAGGCCCAAATGGAGCTGGGTCAGGAATACTCGCAGAGATGGCCGCACCCGGCAGGGCAGTGGGAGCTGCCCTCTAGCCACTTCATGATGTGCTGCAGATGGCCACCGTGGCTGCAGCCCTGGCACCACACGAACAGACCCTTGACTACGTGGTGGCAGACGGCGCACATACTGGCACAGCGGTGGCACCTGAGGGAGGGAGAGTACCTCAGCTAGGAGCTCCTGGGCAGCTACTGGTTCCTGGGTCCCCACTACCCCACCTGTCACAGACCTAGCTGAAGGCTGCTTAAGGGCCAACCTTGGGTTCCTGGGTCCCACCCTGACTGCCCCACCTGTCGCACACCCAGCCTCGGCTGCTCATGGGCCTCTTGCAGTGACTGCAGTTGACATGCAGTGTGGTGGAGGCTTGGTTGAGGCAGCTCACAGCGCGGCTGGTGCTCAGCTTGACCACCTCAGTGGACACATTCCAGAGGCAGAAGCGCTGCAGCAGGTCGATGTAGGATGTGTACCAGTGCTCCTGAGGGGACCCAGGAGTTCAGGATGTCAGGCAGGCTGCAGAACAGCAGCTGTTC
Source organism: Aplodontia rufa (assembly GCA_004027875.1). Classification (NCBI taxonomy): domain Eukaryota; kingdom Metazoa; phylum Chordata; class Mammalia; order Rodentia; family Aplodontiidae; genus Aplodontia; species Aplodontia rufa. The sequence goes on along the minus strand of PVKS010005484.1, from coordinate 28,583 downwards.
CAGGGAGGCCCTCCCCAACTGGCCACATACCTGGGTCTGCTCGTCGATGTCCTTGCGTACCCGTTCACCCAACACAATGAGCACAGACACGGCCATCTGTACATCACCCTGCTCAGCATAGAAGCGCAGCATGTCACACACCAGCACAGTAAAGAAGTCTGGTGGCAGGCGGCTGTCATAGAGCGCATGTGAGATGGAGAGGAGGGAGAAAGAGTCCACAGGTGCCAGGGAGGCTGCATCTGCCTCGCTGCCACTCACATGTGGAGAGTCAGCCTTGTCCTGCAGGTGCTCAGGTCCAGATGGCGTGTCCAGGATCTCATGGCGCAATGGGAAGGCTTCCTGTGGCAGCACGTACTCCGGCTCCTCGGCTGGGAGGCAGGTCCAGGCGAGGTGGGCCCAAGCCACTACCCCTCCCTCCCTGGACTCTACCCATGCTCCCCACCACAGGCCTCTGTTGTACCCACACCTCCCTCCAGAGCCCCTACTCACGATGCACATGTTCTGGGTCCAGTGGGTACAGCTCATCCTCCTCACCCTCAACGTCACCCAGCAGGTAATCAGCAGGCACATCACTGCCCTCAGTTTCCTCATTATCTGCTCAATGGGAAGGGAGAGCATTCAGGGATGGTTTTCTGGGGGTGCCCCAGCTCCATTCCTGCCAGCACCTCCATGTTCCCTTTGGTCTACCCTCATTGGTGATGAGTGTGGTTGAGGAGTCAAGCAGAACGGTGTCACTCCGGGTATCCCCTTTGCTTCGGTCCAAACGCGTCTCACTGCCTAGCCCTGGGGCCATATCCTTGAGGGTGAAACTGGGGATAGGAAAGGCTCATGAGTGGCTGGGCTCCAGCAGCCACACCCTCTAGGGAGAGCTGGCCCCAGTAACCTACCTGTTCATGAGTGGCAGGCCACAGGAGCTGCCTTTACCCACACTGTGGTTAAGGCTGGCAGAGGGCACTAGACCGGGGCTACAGTAGATGATCCGCAGCATGGTCCACGTCTGCGCCACCTGGAGGCAGGCACCAGCCACTCAGGAGGTCCTGGGCACCCAGCATCCCAGGCAGGCCCCCCTGCCTGAACAGAATCACAGCAACATTCAGCTGCTCTAGAGACCCAGTATCCTATCTCACCCCCACTGGGGAAAATGTAGCCCATGAGGAGGGCAGAAGTCACAGTTTCCATTTTTCAGCAGTGGAAGAAAAAGAACTGGGAGGTAGCCAACACGAAGATGAGCAGGGTGACCAAAGGATGAAGAGAGACAAGGCACGCAACAGGATTCCCACCTTTTGTCAGATTGGGCACCATGGAAGGTGCAACAAACACCAAGAGGTAGGCAGAGAGCATGTGGCCAAGCAGCAATGGAATCAGCCAGGACTCCCCAGACCACCACCCTCTGAGGGCAGCCTGGGGGTCTGGTCCACTCTGGCTGTGTGGCCTTGACACGCTGTTACTGGGGCAAAGGTGGTGCTAGTGCTCAGCTTGGGTGGGGATGCAGCCATCAGAGCAGCTGGCTCCTACCCCAAGGTCATGGCATCTGCCCCATCTCCCCACCACCCCGCCCAACCCCACCTACCTGGTTGCGGCCAAGCTCCCGAGCCACTTTTGCATTGTGGTCACAGAGCTCAGCCAGTGGCCGGCCAGTTAGAGCATAACGCTCAGCTGTGTCCACAAACCAGCTCATGCTGCCACCACCAGGCTCTGTCTCAAAGACACTGAGAGCACTAGAGGCCAGGCCAGAAAAGGGCTCAGCGGGGTCCAACTTGCGTTTGAAGAAGATAGGGTGGCGCCGGTCTCCAGCATAGGGCTTGCGTCCTGACTCAGCAGCCACCAAGCTCTCTTTGGCTGCAAAGGCCACGTCCCCAAAGAGACCATAGCAGAGGCCCTCAGGGTTGGCACGCTCCACGGGCTGGCTGGCATCACGGAAGAGATGCTGGCACAGCGTGCTGTCCTTGGAGCCTGAGAGCAAAAAGCAGGGGTCATGTGGGTGGCGCCAGGCGATGCCTGTAGTGACATCACGGTGCTCCTCAAACATAGCAGCCGGCACAAAGGGCCGGCGCACATCCCACACGTAGATGTTGTGGTCTACCATCATGGAGCACGTGGCCAGGTGGTGGCGGCACTCAGGCCGCCACTTGACGCGGGCCACAGAGGCGATGGTCTGCACGCAGTGCATCTCCTTGGCACGCGGTGTGGTCATGTCCCAGACCTTCACCATCTTGTCACGCCCACCTGTGGCCAGCCAGCCCCTGCAGGAAGGCCCCCAAGCCCTCAGTGACCTCTCCTGGGAGAGAGGGGACCCCCAGCCCTGCCACTCCCTGCTCTGTCTCACAGGTCTTGAGACCTGTGGTCCCCACAGCCCAGACCACACCTGTCCTCAGGGTGCCAGTCGCAGCAGAAGACAGGCCCATTGTGGGCTGTGAACATTCTTTCACATCGGTCAGGACGGCGGATGTCCCAGAGCTGCACATTGCCATTTTCAAAGGTGGAAGCAAAGGTAAAGTAGTCCCGGATGCTGAACTGGACATCTCGTACGCTTTCAGATTGGCCTGCGGGCAGGGCATCATTGGAGGCAGAGGTGAGGGGGCTGGCCCATGGTGGTGGGGGGAACCCTTGGAGTGGCTGTTGAATGGTGTCACACACCTGCCTGTGTCCAGGCCACAAGGCCCAGACTGCAGAATGGACAGCCCCAGAGTCTGCCTAGGGTGCGTGGAGCCTGGGCCAAAGAGGACACACTGTGTAGGTTTTGCACAAACTCCTAGGTCTCAGTTTCCCCTGGATTCTGCATGTTGCAATAGTCCTTTGAGACAGTTCTAGGGAATAGAAGCCCCATCTGGCCATCTGTGCAACTCCCCGGGATGCCATGGCCCTGTGGTAGACCCAAGGAGTCCAACCCTTTCACCTTAGGCTGGAGCTGCCTGGCCACTCCAAAGGACTGGAGGGACCAAGTCTGCGTTAAAGAACCACCATGCCAAGAACCTGGGAGGGCAGTGTTCAGCCTTCCCCTGACCCGGACTGCTCAGGATCTATCTTAAGAAGCCCTACTTAGCAAGACCCTGTCTCAAAATAAAATATAAAAAAGGGCTGGGGATGTGGTTCAGTGGCTAAGCACCCCTGGGTTCAATCTCCAGTACAAGAAAAAAAAAAAAAATGAGCAGCAACCCACAAATTCTCCAAAGCTCCAGGGCTCTGCCTTGAGCTTCACTTAGCGTCATCAATGTATCAATGTAGAAGGCTCAGTGATGCCCATCAGGGAGCTATGGGGCCTAGACAGTGTACCTCATCTCCTCTGCATCCCTTGGCTGGAAACCTCTGAGGTGCTGGTAGACTTCCTGCAATGACATGGCCTGGAGCCGAGGTGAGGGAAGGGCAGGTGACACACTGAGCTGAGTCTGAGGGGCTCTGCCCTCCCTTATGCCATGCCCAGCCTCACTTCCTGGTGGTCCTGCCTCTTGCCTCTCCCCCACCAACAGTGATCTGACTCCCACCTCACCCAGGCTTTCCCCCACCCACTACTGACTGGTCTCTGGAAGTGCATCTGAGGGCCTCTGATGCACAGAGCACTTCTTAGCCTGCCTGGACAGGTCAGGTACCTGCAGAGACACACACCTGCCCTGACCTGCCTCTGTGGTCCTCACCCGAGAAGGTGCTGACAGAGTCCTTCCTGCGGAGGTCAAAGCACTTCATGAATCCATCCTGGGAGCCGCTGAGCAGCACGTGGGCTTCAGTAGGGTGGAAACAGACTTTGTTCACTGTGCGCTTATGTTCTGTGAACAGCTGGTCCTGCTTGTTGCGGGATGGCCGACCCAGGTTCCACGTGACCACTACACCATTCGTGGCAGCAGTGGCCAGCAGGTTCTCATCCATCTGGTGCCAGACCACATCAGCACAGCTCAGGTTGAGTGATGGCTTGCGACCCACGCGGAGGTTCAGCTTCTCTACAAACTGCTCCTCCTCTATGGTGTAGATCTTGAAGATGCTGCGGCCAGCCACCACCACTTGGGCAGCATCACGGCACACACTGATGGCATTGGCTGGTGCGTCCAGGTGGCAGTGCATGGTGCGGCCTGTCAATGAGCTGCCACCCAGGGCCGTTGTCACTCGGGACATCTTCTCCATGGATACACCGGGTGAGGGGCCTGTCAGGAGGTCAATGGAGCAGGCTGGCCTAGTCAGCCTGGTGTCTTGTCAAATCGGTGCAGACCTTTTACCCAGGCGGGGTCCCCAGAACTGCTTTAGCTTGCAACTTTGTCAGTCTTGATGACCAGACCAGGCCCGCCAATTTCAGAGGAGAGTTCCAACTCACTGGAGTAGGCCAGAAGACTTGCTGCTGCCCTGAGCCTGGTCAGTCCCCCTTCTGACCTCCCTAGAAGACCTTACATGATGGGTCCTGGCTCAAGGCACTCCTCCCTCATCAGTTCCCGGGGCCAATCTCCGCAGGGGAGCGAGGTGGCGCTCACCGTTCACAGGGTCAGCCCCGAGCCTCTGAAGCTGCGGAGCTCCGGGGAGACGCAAATGAGCTGGGGGGCGGGGGCAGAGTGCTGCAGGGACCCTGAGGACCGAGCTGTTTGAGGAGTTTTGAGAGACCGGTGGCGCGGGGCAGCGTATGTTGCGCGGGCTAAAACGGGGAGACTGGGGAACTTGCCCTCCGCCAACACTAGTCACGCACCGAAAGCGCACCGCAGCACCGGGAAGCGATCGGTCTCCATCCCTCCTCCTGCCGGAAGCGGTCAGGTTTTACCCGCCTCTCGCCGGAAGCAGGCAGGAATTCTCTCCTGCACCGTAATAGTTCCGGGTCAGGGCACAGCGGTGGCGGAGGCGTGGGGATCGAGGAGATTTGGGGCTTGCGTACTTCCTATTCTGCCTTGGTAGTTTGTTCCTATTTTGGTATTTTTTTGCAGTGCTGGGGATTGAGCCCAGGGACTCACTTCCTCAGAGTTTCATTCCCAGTCCCCCTGATTTTTCTTTTTTGCACCAGGGACTGAACCCAGGGCCATTTAACCACTGAGCCACACCCCAGCCTTTATTATTTTCTATTTTGAGACAGGGCCTCGCTAAATTGCACAGGTTGGCGCCTTGAACTTGCATCCTCCTGCCTCTGGCCTTCCGAGTCGCTGGAATGGCAGGCATTTCGTATTTTAGTCTCAGTGCTGTAATACCAGTGCTTATTTCTCCGTTCAGATCCTTCAGTGAGTCTGGTCATCCATGAACAGGTTCCGGACCCCTCCATTCTCGGCCTCACATCCTGCCCAGGCCCACCGTCACGCCTGGATCACGAGCCGGGTCTGTCCTGTGCCTGCCCTCCTGCAGCTTCCACCCCACTGCCAGTAAACCCCAGACACCGACTCCGTCACTGCCTCCATCACTGCGCCACGCCCAGCTCTTCCTGCCTCTTCCTGCCTCCGGAATCTGCTCGCAGCCCGCAAGCTCCTTACTGCCTTGGGCCAGTTGAGTATGCTGTGCCTTTTTTTCTCCACCCTCGTCATCCTTCAGGGCTCAGCCTCTCCTTCCCTGGCACCACACCAAACCCTGGCCAGTCACGGTTGCTTCCACAGCTCTTGTCACAGCCTGCTCCTTTGGTTACTGGCAGTTGTCTGTCACACAGGGGTGCGAAGGACACCAGCACAGGGATCCTGTCTATCTTGGCCCTAACATTGCCTGTTCAGTCAGTGGTCGGTTCACCGGCAGCCTCCCTTACTCTTCTGGGTATAGTCCTATGGCTAATGCATGGTGCCCGACCTGCTTTTAAGTTTTTATTTGGAGATAGTTTCCCTAAGTTGCTCAGGCCCTTGCTAAATTGCTAAGGCTGGCTTTGAATGGCTATCCTCCTGCCTCAGGCTCCTGCAAGGAGCCACCTCACTGCCTATCCCCAGCCCTTTTCTTTTTCTTTCTTTCTTTCTTTTTTTTAATTTTGAGACAGGATTTTGCTAAATTGTCAAGGCTGGCCTCAAACTTGAAATCTTCCTGCCTCAGCCTCCTCAGTCATTGGTATTACAGGCCATGGGCCACTGCACCTGGCTAATCCTAAATACTGTTGAGGGAATGTTATATGTAATGATTCTATGATAATTCTACCCTTTATGCAGTGGAGGGTCATGGAACTTCTGTGTTGGCCATTGCTGAATTTCTGTTCTGGCAGTAGCATGCAGTCTCCATATGTTTGTTAAACAAAGGAATAAATCTGATTAACTGAGAGGTGCATGAGAATCTAGAGACCAGGACCACCCACAGCAAATACAATCTGCTGCACCATGATGTGGTGACCCAAAAATAACCCGGCCTCATGTTTTTACAACTTTTTTTAATATATATTTTTATAAACAGGTCACGTGATAAAATAGCACAAGAAACACTTACCAAATATAAGGTTATATCTTCCGCATATACAGGAGAATGAGGTCGTTATGTACAATAAGAAAATGGTTCTAGGGGTTGGTTGGTTTTGTTTGTTTTCCTCTCTCCCCTTATATTTCCTCCTACAGTCGTTGGAAATATCACAGCTTCAGTTGCATTAATACTTTGGGCAAATGGACAGCTGCCCCCTCCCTGTGGGGGGCTGTGGAAGGAGGGGCTGAAGAAATTGGCTCCTGACCACTTCAGCTTGAAGCCTCCTCCCCAGCACTCCAGGGGCAGGGAACTCTTTGGGCTGTTGAATTGCTTCTCTGCTTCAACAGCATCTCTCTCACTCGCTCTCACTCTTTCTTTCACTCTCTTTCACTCTCTGGCTCTCTAGAAACTGGTTACTCCCTTCCAACCAGATAGGGGGGTCCCAATATTGGTGTGGATGCTATATCTCCTGGGGCTCAAGGTTGGGATAGAAAGGGGTCCCAGCCCCCTCCTCAGCATTGCCAAGATGTGCCAGCATCCCCAGGACTTCCAAACGTCTTGGGATCAGACAGAACATGATCAGAGCCCATTTAGGCAGGCAGAGGTTTGGGAAGCTGGGGAGTGGTGAACAGGGTGGGGCTGGAAAGGAGCCCTCCCTCCAGGGGGTGTGGAGGGTGTGCTGGCCACTAGAAGATTGAAGTGGCTGGTCAGTGCTGATCCTGACTCTTGGGTGGACCCACTTCTGCAGAGACCTGCCCAGGGTGAAGCACTGAGCTGAGAGGCCTATGCCCCTGCATTGCAAGGTCTGGGTGTGGCTTTGGCTGGGCTGCTCCCAAGCCTGCCAACCCTAAGGTTGACTCCAACTTGGAGTCTCCCAACATGCCTGTTCCACTCCTAGACTGATGTGGCCTGGGCCCTGCTGGGCTAGTGTTGATTACTCCACGGTCATTGTCATCTCAATGCTGTCCTCTGGTGTCAGGGTTCAAGGAACTGTAGAGGCCAGTGTGGGCAGCAGTGGGGGTGGACAGTAACTGCCCACTCAATGGTAAGGGAAGGAGGCCTTCTGTGTCAGGTAGGCACGGGGAGGGAGAGGGGCTTGCAGTTGGGCTCCTCAGTGGGCCATGGCTTTGGCAGTGGCCTGAGACCCCTGCACCCCTCAGAGAGAGGGTTCAGGCGGGGTGCAGTAGAAGATGCTAGAGGCCCTTGGGGCTCTTCAGGGCCCCTGAGTCCTGGGGACCCAGTCCCCCAATACCCCTGGGCCCTGCCCGGGATGGGGGACAGCAGGGAAGCGGAGAGCAGGGTGTGGCGGGGAAGGCGGAGGGGGCAGCTGGGCTCAAAGTGCCCCCTCAGAGGGCGAGCTAGTCATGGCGGCGGCTGTGGCGTAGTGGAGGGCGGGCGTGCAGTGCGGGCACGAGGGGCATGCACAGAGTCCCCGAGTGTGCGTGCGTGCGTGGGGTTGGCCCGATCATCCCCTACCCGGGGCGGGCTGGAAGGGGAGCAGAGGGGCTGAGGGTGGAACTGGGCGGCTACCCTCGGTTGCCCCGCCTCCCGCGCAGGATCGTAGCGCGGCTGCTGGCAGGGTCGACAAAGGGAGCTTGGTAGAGCCCTAGGCCCCACCGAGGGCATGGCGGGTTCCCGCTGCTGCGGTGGGACCCTGTGCTACTCGATGACGAGGCAACGGGGCAGGTGCTGCGAGAAGTACTTGAAGAGCTCCGGTGTGGCTCCGGGACAGTTGGTCAGCTCCAGCTCCTCCAGCTCCTGCAGCTGCACCAAGCCCGACAGTCCGGTGGTGGTCAGCAGTGGGCAGCCTGAGGCAGACGGACGGGAACCACGGTGCAGCTCAGTCCAGAGGGCAGAGCTGGGTGGGTGGGCCTCAGCTGAATAGGAGGGGCCTGTGCTGCGCAGGTGGGGCCTTGCTGGGCGGTGGGCGGGGCCTCCGTGGGAGGAGCCCCACAGTGTCTGAGCTGGACTAGAGCTGCCCCTACTCTAACTTGAACCTGTGACACAGCGAGCCAGCGCCAGCCAGGTACGAATCCGCCCAAGGGACCGTCGGATTGGTGAGTGTGGTGGCAGCATGCAGGGGAGGGTCTCACCTGCCAGAGACAAGAGACGCAAACTCCTCATGGCTAGGAGGTGCTTCAGCCCGAAGTCCTGCACCTGGGCGAGAGGGGGTAGGGCGAGTTAACTATTTCCGCTTGCCCAGGCCTGGAATCACTGGAGGGGCAGGAGGCGGGGTTCAAAACGGAGGTTTCTCAGCCCCCAACGAAGCCAGGAAGTGGCTGGGAAGCACTGATGAGGACCCTTCGGTCCCCGCCAGTTCCATCTATGTCCGCTGCTGGATGCAGCGGGATCTGAGTGGGGCAAGGAGTAGGTCAGCAGGCTGTCTGGACTGGTGCTTTCCTTGCGCCCCCCCCCACCGCTCCCGCCTATCCCCCCTATCGCCAAAAGCGTGAAGGTCCCGTACCTGGCAGCACCATCGCAGGTAGAGGCTGCGGAGGGACGACATGGTGGACAAATAGCTGAGGCCAGTGTCCGTGATGCGTACACACCTGTGGTTGCACCAGAGGGGGACTGCCCACCTTCAAATCACTTCGCTCCGCCCCTTAAACTGCTGCACCGCCCCACCCCAACCCCGTGTCCCTAGTGCAAACCCCACCTCACCCACGACAGCCCCGCCCTTCGCGTACCCTGCCCCGGCTTCACCCCCACGCAGGCACGCCCTGGCACAGTTGCTTAGCAGGATGCGGGTTCAGCCAACCATTGCTGTAGTTCCGCACATGTTTGGCGTTCTGCTCTTAATGGCGCTGCCCATCGCGCCGTAAACCTGCCCCCATGTGTCCCCTCCAAGGCCTCGCCCACACCAGAAGCTCATGGGCTCAGACCCACCCACTCTAGGCTCCCGGTAGCGGGTGACCCCCACAGCGTGTGTGGGGATGTGCGCACCTGTCCAGCACAAGCTCCTCCAGGCGGTGCAGGTCGCAGGCCACATATTCTAGCGCCATGTCCGTGATGCGAGGGCACCATGACAGGTCGAGGCTGCGCAGCTTGCGTAGGTTCTCAGCTACGAGCTCAACACCATCATCCGTGACCTTAGAGCAGCCCGACAGGCTGAGCGCAGTGAGGTTGGGCAGGCTGTGCACCACGTTGACCACTCCGTGATTAGTGATCTCCCAGCAAGAGAGCAGGCGTAGGGTGTGCGTGCTGTGACCCTGCCGAGCCGTGAAGTAGGCCAGCGCCGTGTCCGTCACGTGGTAAGCCTGCAGGCTTAGCTCGGCCAAGTTGGGCAGCAGCTGCGAGATAGCTGCAATGGCGTCGTCTGCCACGTTGATGCAGTCGCTCACACTCAGTGAGGTGATTCTTGCACTGAGGCTGGACCAGAGGCCTGCCTCAGTGAAGTCGTTGCAGCCGGACAACTCCAGGCGCACCACGCCCTGCATCTGCTCCAGCATTACCTGTTGGAGGGTGCTGATCAGGACTGCAACTGGCTCTGCTCCCCAACCCTCCCCAGTATGCTCTTCCCACAGGGCGTGGTGAGGATTGTCTGAGATGGGTCGGAAGGATTTCCTGGGAAGCTGGCAGCAGCGCCATTTTGGGTGTAGACATGCAAACATGCTGAACTGGGAACTGCACTTACAGTGTTACACTTCAACAACATTCCAAAGGGACATGGCAAAGGGACACCAAGCTTAGGCCTTGCCAGAGCAGGTGCTCAGAGCAGTTGTTTTGAATATTAAGATGATAGTCTAGGAGGTGGGGACACAGCAGGCTGTGCTCTGGTCTTCTGACCCTTGCTCCCAGGAGACTCTTCCTCAGCTGCCACTCTCCTCCCTCCAGCATCCTCCCCACCCAAGGTGAGAGAGAAATGACTTCCCTTTCCAGTCTCACACTTAATTGCTCTGCTGTTGCCACCTTGAAATTCTTAATCATCTTTGAACAGGGATCCACATTTTCACTTTGCATTTGGTCCCAAACCAAGGATTAAGTGCATGCTTCTTCCTCCCTTTGCACTCACTGAGCACCTACTGTATGCACTGGCTCAGCCTGTCTTGTTCATGAATGCTTTCCAAAGCTTATGATTCCCACTGCACACATGCAGCCAGTGGCGCTGCACCCCCAACAGCATGTTCCCTCTTAGGGCAACAGTGTGCCACCCTCAGCAACTTTGTTCCCTGTGTACTAAGCTTTTTCTGGGGCCCTGCGCCCTCCCAAACCCACCCAGCTCTGCTACCTGTTCCTGCCTCCCCCCCAACCAGTTTAGGAGCACACCTCTAAGCCAGCATCAGTGATGGTGGAGCGCTTGAGGCTCATGGCCTTGACTCCTTTCTTGGAGAGCGCATAGTTGTCGATGAACTCACAGATGTCCAGGTCAGAGACCCCAACCAGGCAGAAGCCCTCAAAGCCACGTGCAGCAAAGCCCTGCAGGTTCACGAACTCCTTCTCACCACCAGGCAGCACGTTGTAGAGCTCCTTGGCATGCAGCACAGGCGTGAGGCCTGCCCAGAACTTGGGCTGGTAGAGCACACGCCGCCAGGCCTTGCACACTTGGGCCAGCACACACTTCTCACATGCTGAGAAGTACCAGAAGAGGCCGTTGAGAATCTTCTCATCTGTGGCCAGTGGTGGCCGCTCTGCTGGGGGTCCAGGCACGGAGGCTGAGGCTGGTCCACCTGCCTGCAGGCAGGGGCTCCCGGCCAGCGTGGCCCGGGACAGTGGGGAGGTCAGGTTGGGAGGTGGAAGTGTGGGTGGGGGTGGTGGCTGGCAGGGACGGTTCTTGGCAGCAGGAGTGCCCTTGGTGATGCTGGCTGCTCCAAGGCCGTTGGGCTGGCCCGGCAGCTTCACCAGGCCATTTCGAGGCAAGCATGGAGGCTTGGGATCGCCGTTGACACCTGGGCTCGACATCTTCCTCATATACTCTGCAGATGGGCCGAGAGGGACAAGTAAGTGTGATAGTCTCCGAGGAGGCTGGGGAAGGCTGCTCCTTCCCATCCCTGGTTGTCCCCCACCCTGGTACTCCAAGAACCATCCAACAGAAAGGATTTAAGTGCATGCTTCTTCCTCCCTTTGCACTCACTGAGCACCTACTGTATGCACTGGCTCAGCCTGTCTTGTTCATTGATGCTTTCCAAAGCTTATGATTCCCATTGCACACATGAAAGAAGGGGGTGGAGAGATGGAGTCCCTGACTACTCCCTTAACCTCTGTTCCTCTTACGCTCATCTTCAAGGCTCTACCTCAACTGAGCAGGTGCTGGGAAACTGAGGAAAGGGTTTGGAGTAGTCTCTGGTCCCTCCCCTACAGAATACCAGAATGGCTCTCTGAAGGGGTGTTGATGCCCTTCTGAGTCTCATGCACAGCTCCCAAGAATCTCAGTGGCCACCAGAGGTTCTGTGACTCAGAATCTACCCACAGAGAGAGGCATTTTCCCAGGGTTGAGTGCTGGCCCAGCATGGTGTGTCCTGGACACATGCTTTTCTTTGCTGACTCATAGATGATAGTTCTGTGGTGACTGTACTCATCGTACAGATGAGGAAGCCAAGGCCAAGGCCAGGTGAACTGCTTATCTGAGGTTGTGTCCAGTTAAGTGGTGGAATAAAGTTTGGACCACAGCTAGCTGAAGAGGGCCCCCATGGAAGACTCTTCTTAGGCCAGGGTCATTGTCCACAGGGACACTGTCCCCAGTCAAGCTCCTTTCCTAGGCCCCCAGGGCTGTGAATGGGAAGCAGAAGACAATGTGCACAGAAATTCATGGTTGAAAAGGGCAGTGGGACTCTCACAGTGCCACCATCCACTCCTGCTCAGCCCCACGCAAGATCAATTGAGGAGACACAACACTCAGGGATTTCACTGGCATGGATCTTGAGGTCTCACACCCTGGACCCCAAACAGGCCCCACTTTGAATGTGTGGTCTTGACTAGCCATTTCCCTTTTCAGTCTCCATTTCCTTACCTTGACACCTGGCAGGTATTGATACCTCCTTCTGTGAAAATGGCTGGCTGCAGTGTACAGAGCACAATAAAGCTTGGAAAGTGTCATGGAGCTTGCTTCTGAGCCCCTGGGCAGACCTGAGGGGAAGGCAGGATCTGCCCTCCTGGGTCTAGGTGACCCTAAGACTAAGCAGGAGCCTACATGCAGTCTCTATTTTCTTGCTCCATAATCTCAGAGGAGGGGCAAGAGCTGCTCCTAGCTCCCCCTTCCCCTCCTGCTTGAGCAAGATGGGCAACTGCCTCCCTGGGAAGTCTCACAGAGCCACCATGGGAGTGTCTGAGAAGGCTCAAGGCCTTCTCAGGACTTGGGATGGACACTGGAATGTGCAGACCCTCAGAAGAAGAATGGTTCCTAGCTCCCTTTCAGCAGTCTCCCTTCTGGAGCTGCAGAGCTGAGGAACTGGCTGTCCATCCCCCGCAGTCTGGCCTGACCCAAGAGAAAGAGTACAGGGACCATCAGGCAGAAGGGAAAAGGGAGGTCCTGCCCTCCTATCTCCTGAACCCTACCCTCAGAACATGTGGCCATCATGGCTTCTTTGGGTCAAAAGGCCTTACTGCTCTGGCAGTCCCAAGTCACACTGCTGCTGGCAGTCCACCCAGGCCCTGGGTATTCCCTGGGTGGCTGGGCCAGGCTTTTTCCCAAGGAGGCTCCCACACTCTAGCTGTCCCTTTGCATGTGCTCATGACCAGGAAGTGGTATTGGAACACTGTTTGGCACAACATCCACAGCAAGGTTTGGCAAGTGTCTGTGGGATAATGGCATGCTTCAGGCTCAGGGCTGTCCTGGGGCGGGGGTGGTCTTTATCTGTACACCAGTTTTCAGATAAGGAATTTGAGGTGCCAGGGAGTCACAGTTTGACAGCAGTGGAGGAGGTCTAACGTGGGGCTACTCCAGTTCTCTGAGTGCCAGTATAGGGAAAAGTGGACCATTGTGGGACAGCAGTGCCACAATGGAGAAGTCCAGGATGGCCTTCACTCCTGCCCCAGCACGGTCCTCCTGGAAACTGTATTGGGGATAGATAGGCAGCCCTAAACAGGGCCCCTGATCCCTAGGCCCCGGGCGCCCATATTTCGATCCCAGGACTCTCCACTCACCAGGCCTCCGCCACTTCCCGCAGACCAGTTTCGGGGCCCGGCGCGCAGCACCATGGACAGCGGCGCGCGCTTGGGGGCCTGGCCAGCGCGGTCTGCACCACGGACAGCAGAGGGCGGGGCTGGAGGGTTCTGGCAAACCCAAAGCCTGGCAAACCCAGCTCGGCAGGGAGGGGCCCCGGGCTCCGAGAAGCCGCCTGCTGGGCTACGATCCGGAGGAGGAGCGGAGGCGGCGCCAGGGAAGAAATAATCCGAGAGCTGTGCCTATTTAGGCTGAAAATGCTCCCAGCCATGGTGTGCACGTGCAGCGCCTAAATTGGGAGGATGCACGTGGATGTCCCGGGAATCTGTGGGATTCCTAGCGTCCCCCACAGAAGCTCACTTTGCATGAGCTCAAGTCCCACCGTACCTCCAAGACTCAGGATAGAGCTGGTGAAAAGAAGGCGGGTCTGAGCATCTGCAGAGGACAAGACAGACTGAGGACAGCCTTGGCTGCCCCTCAACCCTGCTCCTATCCAAGGCCCCATCCCCTGGTTGGAACTGCATCCCCACAGGCAGCCCCACTGCTCCCCAACTTTGTACCTACTGTCCTGTGGGGACTCCAGCAACTCCTCCTGTTCCTGGCCTGACTAACCCAGCCCCAGAACCCTCCACCCCCATTCCCATCCCCGGTCAGAAACAGCAACCAAAGGCTGAGGCCTTGGGAGAAAGAAGAGCTCAGAGTGGGAGACTGGGGTCTTCCTGCCAGCTGGACGAGAGGTCTCTCAGGGACTGATAAGGGCCCTTTGCCTGGCCCTGCCACCGTGGCAGGTGGTGACCAAGGGCCTGGTTCCCATGGCTCATGGACCCTCCCTCCCACCTTGGTACTGCAGCTGCTGTCCACCCAGGGTGGCTCTGAGGGCTTGCTTGGAGCTTTCTGCCAGGAGTGTAGGCACAGTTGCCAGACCACTCAGGGCTGGCTCTTCCTTTAGTGACAAGCACCTTAGGAGCTGATCCTGGGAAAAAAGGCTTTTGAACATTGCTGCTGAGCTTGCTTGGAAGCCTCAGTGCTGCTGTGTTCCGATAAGTTAGAAGTGAAACTCTGGGTAGGGGTTCTCCTGGGACAGGCTATAGAAGGACTCAAGGGCCCTGGGTCCACCCTGGGGAAGGGGGAGACATTGGCTACGGTTTCAGCTGTCTTGTCCTCATGAACGCAAGTCAGGGACAGGTCAGGGTGCTCCTGAGGAGAGATGACTGGCCTCTGCTCTCCTCAGAGGACTCATCGGGAGCCAAAGAGGTGTGTATGTGGTGGTCACTGGAGACTCCCAGAAGGACCCTAATGCTGGGCAGTTTCCTGACTGACAGTCCACAGATGACCATGCTGGGGCATCACAAGGAGCTGCCTCTTCTGCATGCCAAGTCATGAGTCCTAAGACCCAAGTAGGCCTCACAGCCTCCCCTCCAGTCCTGGCCCAGTCAGATCCCTGTCCCTCCACTCCAGCTGCTGGTGTGAGCACCACCACTACGTCCTGCACTGGGCATTTCCAGGGTCTCACCCACTTTCTAGGCTGTCATCACTACCTAGGCCTCTTCCCTGGCCTGGGGACTCCTTAAGACAGACAGTGCCACAGCTGTGTGGCCTCTAAGTGCTGCTGAATGAAGAGATGAACATACTAACAAATATGTAAATGAGAAATGGCAGCCCAGTTAGCAAGGCTGTGCAGAGGCCTGAGAGGGTCAAGGAAGGCCAGGTTAGATTTTAACAGAAGGCTGGCTGGTAGGGGAGGCAGGTGTATCTCAAGAACTTCATCACACTTGTGACAGTGATCAGTGTTCACAGAGAAGGGAGGCCACTTGGGTTGGGACCAAGTTGGTAGGCCTTGGAATATGCTGAACCTGAGGGAAGAGGACACCTTGCATCTATTTTTCTGCTAAGTCCCCCTTCTGGAGCTGCAGGGATAATGAGATCTGCTGTGCATCCACCATAATCTGGCTTGGCCCTAGGAGAAGGGGACAGGAACCTCCAGGATGCAGGGACAAGGGAGATCCTGCCTAGTTCTGTCCAACATTAGGCCTCTCCATTGCTGGCCTGAGTCCCTCCCACACTGCTTGACCAGGGGTGGGGAAAACAAAACTCAGAGAATGATTTTCCAGAAGTTGCACAAGCTGTGATTGACCCAAGACCTCCAGGCGATCTGTTTCCCGGTGCCCCTGCACAGGTACATACCTATGGCTAGTTGCTGTGCCCTCTTCTGCTTCATGGGCTTCTCTGCATCTGATTGGGATTTGGGTTACTAGTCTCTTCAAGCACTGGCCTTACCCAGCAGGGTCTCCACTGCACTCCTGCTCTCCTTCCAGAGGCTGCAAACTACATTCCCACCAACATACTTGCCCCTTATCCTTCCCAGTATGGGGGACTCTTTTCCTGTTTCTGATAGCTCTATTTCTGAGCACCAGGTCAGGATGAGCCTGTCTTGGATGCTGGGAGGTAGACTCCCAGAGAACCCGACCAGTGTCTCCTGCCAGCTGAGGACCCTGGGGCTGAGCAGGTAACCAGAAAACTCATACCAGGCTCAGTCTGCAGCGGTAGTCCCAGGACCAGGGTGACAACTAAGGTAGCTGGGATTGGGGGCGCAGTGCAGGGTGACATGTTCCATTGTCAGCCCCATGACTCAGGCACATCCCTGCCACTGCACATGTCTCCAGTTCAGGAGGTGCTCCCCTCCCACTCTCAGCTGGAGATGCCTCTGGAGGTGCTCATGACCTTTGGCCCAGGGTGCACATCAGCCTTGAGACACCCAAGTTGAAACAGCAACCAAGACCGGGGCAGCTGTCATGTGGGGCTGGGGAGTGGACATTGGGTTCAGGCTCATCCAGCTCCTCTGCTCTGAAGAACATGAGTGTCCAAGGCTCAGGAAAATACCCCTAGTACTATCCAAATGAAAGAATGTTGCCTGCATGCATCCTCTGCAGAGGGTGTGGCCTTTGCTTCCTGCTGGAACATTAGTGGGAAGGCTCTGGGCCACCCACTAGTCCAGAGCTGCCTTTGCCATCCCTCTTTCTCCACACTGGCCTTGGAAGCATAGCAGTAAGCTCCCACAGAGGAGAGGAAGGGTCTGAAAGCAGTCCACCAGTGCCAGCCAAGGAGCCCCTTCTTCCACCCAGGAGTGTCCCTGCCTCTCAGAAGCTCAGGTCCCTGCCACCTCGAAACACTTTCTCTCTCATCAGTGGGGGACAAGATTCATTCACGTGCCCTGAAAAGTGCATATGGGCTGGATGGGTAAGCCTCTCCATGAACATCCCCAGGGACAGGCTAAGCCCAAGGTGAGGGTCAGTTTGAGGAGCTAGGTCATGAAGTTGGAATGAAGATGGTGGGAACAAGGGCTTCTGAGTCCTGGCATCCCCAGCATCACTCATGTTTACAACTGGGCCTTGAGCTTCCCTTCCTTCTTGGTGGCTCCTGGTCCATCCCTGTGGCTACCTCTGGCCAGAACAGCCAGGTTCCATCAGGCATCTGTCCTGGCCTGAGTGGCCCAAAAGCCTTCAGACTCCTAGCCCAGCCCAGACCTTCATTCTGAGGCTGCTGTCCAGCATTTCATCAAAGCGGTGACTGGGAGAGATAGTCCTGTGTCCAGTAGGCACAGGGAGGTTTGAGCTGCCCCTGAGACAATATAGGTGTGGACAAGGGACCTGAGGGATGGAGCCAGGTGAAGTGGTATCTGCCATCTGGTCCTCCTGCAGAGGTCAATCTGTCTGCTCAGACCCAGGAGCGGACAGAGGAGTGGTTGTTGAAGCCATAGGTTCTGAGGCTCCAATAGTAGGACTCTTGTGGGATGATGGGTGGGAGAACTTCCCCACCCACCCAAACCCCTAGTAGGCAAGAGAGTCCTGCTCTGCAGGTCTCAGGGTGCCCAGTCCCCCATCTGAGGCTCTCCAGACTAGCCTTAGCCAAGGCCTAGTCCCTCCTCCAGAACCAGGGACATGCCAGCCCACTCCCTCTCCTCCCCCCTCTCCACTGTGGGTGGCAGCTCTATACAGGCCCAAGTCGGGGGAGGTGTCCAGCGGAGAACCAGCCCCCAAGCCACATACCCACATAGTTCCTCCTGGGGTTTAATTGCATCTAACACGTCTCACCTAGACCAATGGGCTGAGGGCACTGGAGTAGGGGAACCCAGAGTCCAGCCAGGCTGCTTGGGGGCTGAGGGTCTGCAAATTCGTGTCCTGAGGAGGAGGAGGATACGGCACTTTCCCTTAGCGGCTCCGGTGGCAGCTATCCACATCCTTGATCGCGTTGCCAGTGGGGAGTGGGCCCAGGAGGGCCACTGGGGTGAGGGGCCACTAAGGCCTCGTTAGGGCTCAAGGCCCAGGAAGCGGCTGCGGGGTGCAGTGGGGAAGGGGCGGAGGTTACGTAAGCCTTTCCCTGGCGATGGCGGCGGCAGTGGGGTCCCAAGCCCCTACCCTGTCCCCTCATTGTGGCCGCGGCAGTGGTTTGGCCTGGACCACTCCCCGCCTCGAAGCCTGGCCTGGCCGCGCGCACACCTTACCTTGGCTGGGGCTCCTGGCTCATGCCACGCTGTCCGCCCGGCGACCTCGCGTCATGGGAAACCCAGCAAGGGCGCCGGCGAGCGCGGAGGCGGCCGAGGTGCTGTACTGGCCGGCAGAGCCCGGCCGGGCCCCGCACCCAGCGCCCCGCCGGGCCCCCTCCGCCGCGCGCCCGGAGCGGAGCTCCCCGGTGGGAGAGGATCAGCCGCCTCGAGCTTCCCACCGGGGAGGCTGAGGCTGTGCCCAGATAAATAAGGCCGCTTTGCAGGGAGCGGGGCGGGAGCCTCCTCCCTCCCCTCGCCCTCCTCCCCGCGCTCCTCCTCCGCGCTCCTCCCCGCGCTCCTCCGCGGCCGCTGGCGGCGCCGCGCGCGCCCCGCGTTCGTCCCTAAGCGCCGCGCCCTCGCGCGCGCCCGGCTTCGGAACCAATCCGGGATCGCGAGCCGGGAGAGGGCGCCTAGAATTCGGAGCCGCGCCCCACCCCCAGCCCCAGCTCAGCGCGCTCCCGGCTCCTCGCCAATGGGCACGCGCCAGGCCCCGCGCGCCCCAGCACCCGCCTTCGCTGCGGGCACCCGCACAATAACAAACCCAGGCAGGCGGCAGGACCCGGAGGACTCGGGAGGGGAGGGCAGGGAACTGCTGCGCAAGCGGCCGGAAAGCAGCCTCGAGAGGCCCGAGGAGGAGACCCGGGTGGTCTGATCCCGCTGCGCGCCCGAATCCTGCAGGCAGAAAACTCGGGATCACTGGTCCAGCGGTTGGCCAGGGAGAACTGGGTCCTACGGGATTGGGAGTAGGCCCCGTGCGCACTGGATTGTAGTTGCCACCTCCAGGGCCAAGGAAGGGGAGAAGAGACCCAAGGAGACCCCGTGGTCTGATCCCCGTCCTCTGTGACCCTCCAGCAGAGCTCGGGGTCAGGCCTGCTGGCTTCACATGCCCTACACACCTGCTGCGGGGCCAGGCCAGAAACCCTTTTGGTGGAGTCTCAGGCACACACCTGCAGAACCAGACTAACAATGAAAATATAAGGGGGCATCTGTGGTAGTGACCTCCACAATGTGGTGACTCCTGAGGATGTCACCATGAACTGGGACTCCAAGTGCAAGAGGAAGGAGTGGTTCAGGAAGGGATGTGCAAAGGTCCTTGCAGATGGACTAGAGGCCAGGAGGGAAAACTGTTTGCAGGCCAGAACAGGGAAGGTATGGGAGTCCCTGTAGAGGACTCTGGCGTAGCTATAGGATACACCAGACCTCCCAGCAGGCTCAGGGCTGAAGGAGAGAGGATGATGGTGCCCCATCCAGGAGGCTCCTGGGACCAGGGACAGCAGTGGGATGAGGTGTGGGGAGAATAGAGCTGGGTATTGGAATCAAGGAAGAGTTGAAGGATTCAGTGTCTTGGTAGAAATGAAGCCTGCTGGTGTTGGAAAGCAGGGCCTAATGGGACTGGATGAGGCCTGGGGGAAATGGGGAGGGAAAGCCAGGCTGGCTTGACCCAGGCTGGTTTTGTGTGGGGAGGGTGGCCTGCTGTGCTTGCTATGGGGGCACTGCGTCCAGCCTGCTGCTGCCCAGTGAGGGCAGCCACCTGTGTGGTCATGTCTGAAAACAAAATGATGCCTGTGAAGACACTGGTGCCAAAAGTGAATCTATTCTTCCTATGCAGTCACCTTCCAGCAGTGGCTTCTGCCACCTGCTGTAAGCAGGTGTGAACCTTGAGTGCTCAGGGGAGCCTCAAGCAAGTTGAGACCCAGCCACTAGCTCTGCCAGATGAACATACCCAAGTAGGGATGTGGGGAAGGCCAAGGCATACAATGGCATTGGGGTCACTTAGCCCTGGAATGGGCCCTGAGAAGCAGCCCTGCCTTTGAAGAAGCTGAGCAAGGATGGTGTGTGCTCAAGGCCATTAGAGAGTACTACTCAGAAGGCCTATTCTGCCTTCTGGCCGCCTGAGGATCTACCTGCTCTCTCTACCTCTGTCACCTTCCCCATGCCAGGAGCCCTCATCTCTGTCCTCATCAGCTGTCAGCAGCTACTTCCTCATTGATCTTTCCATCCCTCTTCCCCTTCTTGTCCTCCCCAGATTTTGGGCATACTCCTGTCCCTCCCAGGACTCTGCCCCTTCCTGGCTACAGTCTGCAGAGCCCTGAGTATCTTGCACTGATGGCCCACAGCCTCATCCTTCACTTGGTGCCTGGCTCTTGGAGCTTCTTCCATCCTGCTCATCCTCTGGAGCCAGGAGGGTGTCATTCCCTGGCCTGTAGCACCCTAATCTGGAATATCCCTTACCTGCATGGCCCCTCTCCCCTACCTCTCACCCTCTTGTACCTGGGTGGCTCTGTTTACCCCTCAGACTTTGACAAATATCTTCTCCTCTAACAACTTTCCTTCCCATGCTCTCCCAGCCTGTCTTCCTGTGTGTCTTAGTGGGCTGTTGACTGACAGCACCCCCTGGGGGCCAGGGTGGGATTTCCTTCCCCCTTGCTATGCCCCTGAGAACAGTACAGGTATCACTGCACCTTGGGGAAGGAGGAAAGGGCAAATGCATCAACATGAGAGGTTGCCAGCACCAGCATCACATCTGTGGTCACTCTGTGGAGGTGGGCCCTATTTTAGAAGATGCCTTGGTGCTGAGGATTGAACCCTGGGGTGCTTAGCCATTGAGCCACATCCCCACCCCTTTTTATTTTTTTATTTTGAAACAGGGTCTTGCCAAGTTGCTTAGGGTCTTGCTAAGTTGCTGAGGCTGGTGTCTCAACTTGCAATCCTCCGGTCACTGCCTCCCGAGTCGCTGGGATTACATGTTCCACTACACCCACTTGGAAGATGCCTTTGGAGAACAGTATACATCCCCAGAGAAAATTGACCCAGACAAGGCTGGGCTGCTCAGTGGCCTTTGTTCTCCTTTAAAGAATATGGTGTACTGATTGACCCTAGCTCACAGAGGATGTCCAATTCCTCCATCAGTACTGGAGTATGATATGTGAGGGTCTGAGATCTGGGGTCTGGAGGGCACTTGAAGTGCCTCTTGCCTAGAGCACCCTTCCCTGGACTGTCCCCCACCTGGAGGGCCCCTCAACTGAAATACCCCCCCAACGGAGGCTCCCTTACCTGGAGCACCCTTTTACCTGGAGCACTCCTCACCTGGACAGACCCTCACCTGTATTACCTTTTGTCTTGAAGGAGGAGTCTCCTTCGTCTAGGCTGCTGGGGGGTCCCAGAACTGGAAGCCGTTCATACATTTGGCCCTGAGACACTGGAGGGCTGTAACAGGGGGCAATGGAGTTATCAAAGCCAAAAGGTCACCCCACAGGGAGGTCCTCAGGCAAGTCCTTGGTGGGCTCTGGGCTGGAATGTGTGCCCTGGAACCACAAGCCTAGACCACATCTTCCCCAGGTGGGGCCCAGGTATTTCCTCTTGCTGAGCCCCTCCTGGGAAATGAGTCTGGACTCCACAGGGGATGCCGTGAAGGTCTCAGCACAGCTCTGATGTGAAAAGCCCCAAGTGATTTATCTTAGGACCAGACAGGCACTGTGCTCCCACTCCCCTGCCCTTGCCCAGAGGCACAGGCTTGCGAGCCCTGGCGACAAGCCAGTGGGACACCTGGCTGTGGAAGAATGTGTCCACAGGTGTGAGAACTCCATGACCATGGTGGCCAAAGTGCTTGTGGGTAACCGGTGGGAACGAGTAGGGCTCTGCTCCCCTCAGCTTCTGCTCCACCCTGGCCCGCCCCCTGTCAAGGCTAAAAGATGACTCAGGGCCCATCTGTCACTGCAGCAACACCAGTCTCCTAGCGATGGCGGTCTCCGAGCAACGGTTGTCTCCTAGCAATGGGATACCCCCCCTGGCTGGAGCCAGCAGCTATTTTTAGCTCAACTGAAAATCAATCGGCAGCTGCATTTTTCAGCTCCAGGAGATGCAAGATGTGGGGGGTGGGCTTCTCAGCAAAGGAAGGAAAACATCTGAGATAGGGTCCTTGCTGCCCTGTGCCCTGAGATGCAGGGACAAAGGTGGGCAGGAGCCAGAGGTTGCACAGGCTCCCTGGGACAGTGGACAGCTCTGACTGAGTTCCTGGGAACCCCAAGGAGCTGGTGGCTTGAGCACCCCAATTTTCCATAGGTCAAGGTGGATGACCCAGGCCAGAGCTCACAGTGGACACTGCTGAGCATGTCACTGGATGAGAACTGTTCCCTTGGACCCAGGGGTGCAGCACTCCACCTATGCTAGCCAGAGCAGCATGTGTGGCCATTCCTGGTTGTAGGGGTCTCAGTGCCAAGTCCTCAGCTCAACACAAGGAGGGCCAGCCACCTTTCATTCACCTGGCTACTGCTGAAATTTGAGACTCAGGCTGGGAATCCTGCACAAGCTGGAGATCTGAGTATTCTTTCTGTGTTCTCTGGCTGCTTCCTCTCTTTACTGGCATCTTGAGGCCAAACTTCAACTCCCTTGGCCAGTGAACCCGGCAGGGATGGCCTTGCCACCTCCCACCATCTGCCCTACGTGGTCTGGCTTTGCTGGGAGCTCCATCTGTCTTGAGGTCATTGTCCTCTGCCCTCCTCAACTCTGTCTGCTCTGGGGGCTGTGCAATAGTTGGAGGTGGGAAGCTTGAGTGGTGACATACTATGGCACTGACCAATGCCTTCACTGACCCCCACTGCAGCATACCTCCAGGCTGTTCCTTGAATCCTCTCTGGAGATGCCAGGCCTCAGGCCTCAGGATGGGCTCCCAGGCTGGCCACCCCTCTTTGGGACAGGGGGCTTTGGAATACTTCATGTCCACTTGTCCAAAGCCAGGCAGAACAGAAGCCAGGGGCAAATGTTCAGGTCTCCTCACTCTCCCAGAGGGTGCTCAGGCTGTAGCTTCCTAAGGCACACCCTGTCTGAGTGAGCCCTTTGCAGCTTTCATTCTGGTCTGAGGGGGCGTGGAAAGAGGCCCCTACTAGGGGTCAGGACCCTGGAGGATCTAAGCTGGTTTTGGTCAAGCAAGTCCCAACTAGCAGCAAGCAGGGACTTACCTGAGGTTTAGGACATCATTCATTCATTTGTCCATTTACTGTTTGTTTTCCAGGTAGTTATTGATGACATGTATCCAGGTGTGTCACATCCTGTACCCAGAGCAACTGAGGGCACACATGGCTTTTTGGGTTCCCTTCCCATGAGCAGCAGAGCTCTGGTGGCCAAAGATACCCACGTGCTTCCCTGGGTGAAGCAGGAGCTGTGAGAAGCAATGACTGTCTGGACTTTCTCCCATGGTGACAGCATCATTGCTGGGCCACCGAAAGATGAGGCTGGGGCAGGGTACAGCCGGCAGCATGAACCTAGTGTTGAGGAGGCAGCTTAAACCAGGCCACCCTCATGGGATCCCTCTCTTGCATCCAGGACACTGGCCTCTTCTCTGGCTGGGATCAGAGGTTATGTCCTGAGGCTGGTAGGGGTAAGTCTAAGGCTGACTCCTCATACACCTCCAGAGGGCGCTTGGAGTCCATTATCTTCCCAGGGGACTGGCAGGGTTTTTATTTTTTATTTATTTTTGAGACAGGATCTTACTAAGTTGCCCTAACTGGCCTTGAACTTTCAGATCTTCCTGACTTGGCCTCTCAAATAGCTAGGTAACAGGTGTACACCACTGCACCTGGCTAGCCTTTTTTCTTTTAAAATTGTTATTAAGTGCTGGGGATGGAACCCACGGCCTTGCACACACTAAGCACGAGCTGTATCACTGAGCCATGCCCCCAGCCTATTTCAACCATTTTAGGTGTAAAGTTCTGTAGTATTAAGCACATTCTTATTGTTGTGAAACCAATCTCTGGAACTCTTTCCATCTTCCCTAACTGAAACAAAGCCCGTGAAATGTAACTCCTCCTCTGCCTCTGTGAATGTATAGGGACCTCATATGTGGAACATCATAATATCTATCATTTTGTGGATGACTTATGTCACTTAGCATGTCCTCACGCCTCATTCATGTTGCAGCAGGTGTGGGACTCCTTTTCTGTTTTAAATAATAGAATGATCTGGCAGTAATAATGATCCTTTGTGGATATAGCATGTGTTTGTGCATGGGTATTTGAGTTAGTTACTTTCATCTTTTGGCATGGTGATGCCCTGCTCTGAACCCCTGGCCAGGGGCAGGAGGCTACCTAAGTCTCAAGGCTCCTGGCCTCTCTTTGGCCTGGGAAAGCCCTAGGGTCAGGGGAGGGTATCAGTGCTAGGGAGAGGAATCCAACCACTCCCTGGCAGAGTCCCTCCAGTCTTATCTGCCATGAGCTGCAGCCCAAAGCTGCAGTGGGTGCAGTATTCAGAGAGTCTAGGCTGGCTTTGAGGTTTCCTGGTGGGTTAAGAGTTCAATCCTTGCCAAGGCTGTCTGCTCTTACTGATGCCTAAATTCCACCCCCAACACATCCCTCAGGCCAAATTCAGAGGTCCCTGTTCCTGGGAAGCTCATCACTCCCTCCTTAACCTGACTGTAGGAGGCTTTGGGAGTCCTTATTGTAGCTGTTCTGGATTTGGGAGGGACTCCTTCTGTGGTACAGAGGTGTCCTTCTGCTTGACATTTTCATGTGCCATTGGACTGCCAGGGGGTCTGTGTTTCCCCCATGCTAACTCTTCCAGAGGGTTCCATTTTTCATGAAATTAATTGAACGACCAGAGGGTGGGGCTCATGGATGTCAGATGAAAGAGGTTGCAGAAAGGGGGCCCAGCCCTGCCTAGATTGCTAGGTCCAGATTCATCCCTGCTTCCCCGGGCCTCAGGCCTGTCCCAACTGCAAAGCCCAGGCCCCAGGCTAGGCAGCACCCTCCCGAGAGGGCAGCAACAGGTTGGCAACCCTGCTCCCTGCATGGGGGTACTGACCCCTCTTCCCTAGGTATCAGCGGCCTCTGAGGAGAGAACAGGGGAAACCAGATGGGGCGGTGATCTGGGCTAGAAGCTCAGTTCCCACTCTCCTAAAGGGCCAGACTCGCTGGCGGGTCTGGGGGTGTGGCGGGGCCACCTGGGTGAGCTGCCTCTCCTTCCAGTGGACTACAGCCCCCAGCCACTCCATCATTGGCTCCAGAGCTCGGAGGACACCGGGGACCAAGAGAGCGCAGCACGGAAAAGCAGAGGTAGGGTACGGTGAGGATGGCTCACCACGAAGGCTGGACCAGTCATGGGTCCTGCCTGTCCTTGCGGACGCAGTGGTGGTGGACTGTCCTCCCGCCGCGCCCCGAGCCCGCCCCCGTGTAGCCGCTGCGATTGGCAGAAAGTTCCGTGGTCCGCCGCGATTGGCCGGAGCGCCGCCCCGCCCCCGTCCTCTAGCTCCTAGACGGCTGGAGAGTGCAGCGCACCGTGACTGCTGGCTGCGGGGACCCGCAGCGCTGGGCAGGGCGGCGGCGCCCGGGTTGCTCCCGCCGCCGCCCCGCCCCGGGGTAGCAGCCCGAGACCCCAGACCCAAGGCCGCAGCGCGTCCCTGTGCCATGCAGCCACAGACGCTGCTCTGTGCACTCTGCTGCGGCCTCCTGGTTGTGTCTACGTGCGCGGGCTACTCAGAGGACCGCTGCAGCTGGAGGGGCAGGTAAGAGCCCTGCGAGGAAGCCCGGCCTATGCTCCCTTTCTAAGAGTCTGGGAGACAGCATCCCTCGCACCTTGGGATGGGGGTGCGCTCCCCCCGGGAGTCCAGGGAACTCTATATCTTGATGTCTCCTATCACAAAGTGGACGCTGCGGTTTTATGGCTACCGGGATAGGGTGCGCGGGCCGAGGATACGGGCCGCGGACACGGGCCGCTTGCCTCAGCGCTGTGGTCCTGTCCCCAGCGGTCTGACCCAGGAGCCCGGCAGCGTGGGGCAGCTGGCCTTGTCCTGTGCAGAGGGCGCCATCGAGTGGTTATACCCTGCCGGGGCGCTTCGCCTGACCCTGGGCGGACCCGACTTCAGCGCGAGATCCAGCACCGCCTGCCTGCGCCCAACGCGGCCCTTTGCGGGCGCCCAGGTCTTTGCAGAACGGGAGGGCGACTCCCTGGAGTTGCTGTTGACTGAGGGCCCAGGCCTGGCAGGGGGCCGCTGCGTGCATTGGGGTCCCCGAGAGCGCCGGGCCCTCTTCCTGCAGGCCACACCCCACCGCGACATCAGCCGCCGCGTGGCAGGCTTCCTCTTTGAGCTGCGTAAAGACCCCCGTCCAGAATTACCTCCCCAAGCCAACGGCCTTGGAGAAGATGGTGAGTGACCTACCGGTGGGAGCAGGTGGGAATCACAGGTGGCCCTCTTCCTGGGTCCCTGCACATAGTATCCAACCAGCTGTCAGGCCATCCACCTGGTGGATGGCCTCTGCAGGTGGGTGGGAGGCAGGATTTGCTTCCATCTCTTCCTCCTCCTCTGGATTCTTTGAGGGAAAGAACAGGCAGAAGCAATGCAGGAGAGGGCAGGCAGGGCAATTTTGGGTCTCTGGTCCCTGAAGGGTTGGGAGAGGGGATGGCGGGCAGAATCAAAGCCTGTGGCCAAAGCTGTCCTCCCTGGCCTAGCAGTGACCTTGCAACCCCCTCCCCCAGTCCAGCCAACAAAAGTCCAGTGTGCCTCCCAGTCACCATGGAGACAACGCCCAGCCTCTGCAGGGCGCTAGCCTCAGCTCTGTGCTCTCCTGGAGCTTTCAGCCTGACCCTGCAGGGAATGGGGCTCTCCATTCTACTTCCCCCCCTCACCCCCCCAGCCAGAATGCATCATAATCTCTTGCCACCCTGGCAGGGCTGCTGCTCTGGGAGCTCATAGGTTCTCAAATGCTGGCATGTATATATGAGGTGGTGTGCTGGAGTGCACCAGGACACAGCTCCAGGTGGGCACAGCCCCAGGTCTGTGTCTGTGAGCACAGGTTCTTGTCTGCCAGGGCACATCCTGACCACAGATATCTGCAGGGCCATTTGCACATGCTGGGTGATTCCTGAGAGGAGGGTCTGGGTAGTACCTGGCCTCATGACCCCTCCTGCATGCAGGTGCTTGCAGGCCCTGCAGCGATGAGGAGCTCCTCCTGGCTGTGTGCAGCAGTGACTTTGGTGAGTGTCCCTGGGTGGGGGAACCTGGGGCCTGCCCTTCCCTGATGGCCCACCACTGGTCAATGTGTTTCCCCATAGTGATCCAAGGGACCATCCATGGGGTCGCCCATGACATGGAGCTGCAGGAGTCTGTCATCACTGTAGCAGCTACCCGTGTCCTCCGCCAGACACTGCCACTGTTGGGGATGGTGCTATCTGCAGGCCAGGGGCAGGCCTTCATCCGCACCCCACTGCGCTGTCGCATCCAACCTGGCCCAGGCACCTTCCTTTTCATGGGCTGGAGCCGCTTTGGTGAGGCCTGGCTGGGCTGTGCCCCACGAGTCCAGGAGTTCACTCGAACCTACACAACTGCCCGCACTGCTCACCACCACCCCTGTGAGGTGGCACTGGACTGAGGGCCCTGGGGCCAGGGTGTTGGGAGGGTGGGGAGGGGTGCTTTCTGGATGTCATTATGTTCCCAGAGGCTTCTGAGGGTTAGGGACAATCAATAAGAGTACTGATCACATGGTAGATCTGTTCTCCTTTGACCAGCACAACTTTTAACCTGCCTCACTTCATTTCATTCTCCCTCTGCTGCCCCTGCCCACCCATTCTCAGCCTGGACCCTAAACCACTGCACCTGGCTTACTGGCTGGCTGTCACCTCCAACACCAGGGCTCAGAGCAAGAGCAAAAGGTGCCTAAACTCCCAAAGCCTAGGGGCTGGTGTCCCTCAGGTGTGTGGGAGCAGGTAGGCCCAGCTCTATGCTGGGCCTGTGAAGAAAAGGATTGTAGTCTGGCAGGATGCCAATTCTCTGCATAGCCCTGGTGAGCCAGTCATCTCTGGCCCAGTCCTGCCCTTGGGGAAGAATGGGCCCCTCTGTCCAGAGGCCCCTGGGACGTGCTGAGCATCCAGACATAGTGAGGAGCCCGAGGGTGTGGAGTCGCTACTGTGGGATCCTGCTTGTCTGTTTCCGGCAAGCGGGTGTACAATAGGGTCTCTAAGGACCGTTTCCCGCCACTGGCCCCATTGTTGCTGTCCCTGCCTTCTTCCTCAGCCTCCCAGCTGCAAGAGGGCTAGTGAGGCTCTGAACAGACAAAGCTCAAGGCCCTGAGGCTGAAAGCCCCTCTGTGGGGGTGTGCACTAGGGCTCTCCAGCCTTGGCGGAGATTCCTCTTACCCTCAACCCCTCAGCTCCTGGGAAAGAGCCACAGCTAGTGCTGTGGGCCTCTGGGCTGAGCTTTCCATCCTTGTCTGCCCTCACTGGGGAAAGGGGAAGGGCAGGAGTGGAGGCCAGAGGCCCTCAGCCTGAATGGGCCTGTCATCTTTCAGGCAATAAATTGAGGCCAGGAGAGAGACAAACCTCACACACTCTTGCTCCAAACTGAGCTGACCAAGGTACTATGTGTCACATATAGACTGCTCAGTGGCTGCCCTGGAACCTTCAGAGGACAGGCTGTCTTAAGGTTCCCCTGCACTCGAATACCTGCTTCCTGGGGGCTGAGTAGGAGAGGTGGGAGAGCACCCATGGCTGGCAGATGCTACTGGGTCTCCTCCCACTGTTTCCTCTCACCTCCTCAACTGTGAAAGCTCAGAACTCAGACCCTTACCTTTCCATCTGCAGCCTGGACCACCCTCTGGATTCCAGGCTTTGTTTTTTTTTTTTTTTTAAAGAGAG